>CM041776.1:432440792-432484682 GCA_023374045.1 Limonium bicolor
ACCAGACTAGCGTGGCAAATTCCTAGCTCTTCAATACTTGTGTCTGGACCTGTAAATTCGAACGTGACTTAGAGTGGTTCTGGTTTGTCTACCCGGACATATACCCGTATCATGCTCTGAAATAGGCAATAAGTTCATCCCGGAGTTGTTGGGTTTGTTTACCTGGACACAAACCTAGACTAGTGCCAAAAATGTCCAGTAGCTTTGTCCAGGGGTCTGTAGACTTAGACACATGTCCGGAAAATTATACAATAGAGCATAACTTCTATGTTTTGGCTCTGATTTCAGATACGTTTGTTCTCGAATGCTTCTCTCTTTATCTACTCTACTCATAGTTAAGTTATCCTCATGTTTAAACAAAAACTAAAGTGTAAGCACATCAATAAACCACAAAACTAGAGGAAAACTAGCTAAGATAGAGAAATGAGCATGATAAACATTGATAAATCACATGAAATAAACTCTTAATACATGCTCAATTATACACTTATCAGCTATGCCTGGCGATTAGATTCGTTCTTCCAATTCTTCATGAAGTCTACTATTAATACGAAACTTGAGCCTTCTATTTTTCACGGCAAATGACTTAAGTTTATTTTTTCATAATTGGGTTTTGTAGGGGATTTGTCTCCCCTTACCCTCTCACTGTATAGCTTATCATAGAAATACTTCTTCCCTCCTGTTAGAGAATGATTTTTATTGTTGTTCATTCTCTCTCATCTTGGGATAACCCTAACTCATATCGTCCATTATGTGGTCCTAATGCCCTTACTCTTGTACTTTGATTATTACACACTCCGTCCATATCAAAATATTAATCGTTTTGAAGATGAATCTATACTAAAATTTATTACGGCGGGAGTAATTATCTTTTAAAATACAAAAAATAGAGCCAGGGGAAGATAGAAAGAATGGACAAAATCGAGAAAAACAAAGAAAAAAAGGTAGTGCGTGGGAGGTGTTTACTCTGGTCAATGGGTAAAAATGTTTTAGTATTGAACAGATTCAGGTTATGTTTTTTTTATAAAAAAAGGGTAATGATATATTAATAATTGAAGGTAACTGTACAGAGGGATACATAGAAACCTATATATTTGATATCAAGGGATATACAAAAAGGTTATGGGGAGGGGGTTACAAAAGCTTCCCTAGCACCATACAAAAGTGGCATAGAGCCAACAGAAGGATCAAACAGGGGAAATACAAGGTAGGAGAAAGAAACATAACAAAAGCTTCCTAATATAATGAACTCCATGAGCACAACACCATGTCTAACTAGTCAAAATCTCTAATGGAATCTCTCATCTTCGTCCAAATGAAAAGCTTCATAGCAACTTTGATGTCTGAAGCAATGCGGGCTGGATCTCCAGCTAGGCTCACCATGGCACGTTTGCATCTCTCAATCCAGATGTAGTATACCACATTCGCGATGGCCGCTCTTCTAACCAAGTCGAGCGGACGGTTCCTCTTGCAGTAGCGAGTGATCCACAAGGAGGAGTTATGGAGGCTTGTCCTATTCGTAGGTGATAAGTGAGAAATTGATATAGTTTTATATGCTCTAAATTCCAATTTTACGTAAGTTTTTAGACGTTTTCTCATACTTATCCTATGTTTTTCATGATTCTTACTTTAGCCAAGAACTGATGTCAATTTATCTAATAAAATCAGGAAATGATTGTGGAAATGCATAGATCTCATCAAGATCTTTCCAACGCCACAAACGGGGATCAAATTGGAGTTCGGACGAAGATTTTAGAGGCATTTCAAGTTGTGTCCATAGTGTTTCCGAACTTTGATGTTCGGACACAAGTCGAAAAATTCCGTTACGCGCAAAATCGATCTGTCCGAACTTCAAAGTTCGGACAGAAGATCACACCCATTCCGACAATTCCTGGGCCGTGACGTGCTGAAAAGAAAACATATAAACATATAATATCACACGTATCCACCGCCCCACTACTACTTTTGTTCAGATATATCACATGAGTATTATTCACTTTCCAGCATATAACCACGATCGTTTCTCCGTACTACTCTTCCACATGCTCCACGCCAATTTCTTTTCTTTCCAGCACACCATATTAGACATCATCATTTCCACCAAATACATCCACCACCGATTGCACCTCTGGAAGTTCTATAAATAGAACACCACAATACAACACAAAGACACACCAGCACTACCACCGTAGACCACAACATCCATAGACCACCATTCCAACACCACTTCCATCCATCAATTACACTTCATCCCATACATACTCATAAATCCTCCATCAGACACACTCCTCCATCCGTCCCATTCCATTCCATCTCACTCATCTTCATAATTTATTCATCGATTTTCCATTCACACCCATTATCCAACCTATAAATCGACATATTATCCGTCCAAATAACAAAGCAATCTCAGGATGTCAGATAAGATGATTTCTTATTCTGTCTATTTATTTATTATGTCGGTTTAGAGGATTTACTCTGGGGGATGGTTTATTTCAGTTTGTTTTAATTATGTAATTTATATTTTTACTGGTTTTAATTAATTACGGATTGTTACTATTAATGTTTATCTTGCGCTTCTCAATAAATGTCATGAGTTTATTGAACTGCTTTACTAAATCTATTTTGATCCGATCAAGTGAAAAATAGATTGGTTAAATTAATTTATATATCTGTGGAAAGCTTGTTTTAATCAGACAAGTTAGTACTTCAGACGCAATTTATTATTCCTTTTACTTAGCCGTTTACATGTGTTTTGCCTGAGTCTGGATTAGACCTAGCATGTTCTGGTAGATGAGGTCTCTAGGTTCTATGATTTAGCCCTTAAGACTATAAAAGGAATTTTGCCATTCTATTCTTAATTAACCAGTAAACCTAACATAGTTAATCAAACGGTTTTAACCTGAACCCAGAGTCCCGCTCAATCATTTCATCTTTCATTTTAATTTATCTATTATTTTTATCCACATTTTATCAGTTTCATTTACAATTCAATTTAACAACCCCCCTTTTCATGCTTTTGTGACAACGCTTAGGAAGTAGATAATTTCGCTTAAGTCCACGGTTCGATTACCCAGTTGCTCCTTTCTTGCTATACTAACGACCGGGATTTGTTTGCAGCCCGATAGACGTTTTGATCCTAACTCAATTGATTATTTTTAACAGGTCAAAATTCTTGTCTGCAAAATGGCGTCGTTGCTGGGGACTTGACTTTGTCTTGTCCCTAAGCCCCGGATAATTCATTTGTTATTTTAATATTTTGTTTCTTTAATATTTTGTTTTTATTTTTTCTTTTATATTTTGTTTCTAATATTCTGTTTGCTATTTTTGATTTTTGTTTAATTATTCAGTCTTTTTATTATTTGTCATTTTCTTTTGCTGTTTATATTATTACTATTGTTTCTGTCATTTAATTATTCTAGCAATTTACTTATCGTATTATTTACAGTTATTTAATATTCCAGTTATTTATTTTATTGTTATTTTAATTTCCAGCTATTTATTTTACTGTTATTTAAATTTTGTCATTTAAATTCTGCCATTTAAATTCTAGTTATTTATTTATCGTCATTTAAATTTCCAGCCATTTAAATTATTGTCATTTAATTTACTTGTCATTTAAATTTCAGTAATTAATTTCTGTCATTTAATTTTATAGTTATTTATTTTCCGTCATTTAAATTTTCTGTCATTTAAATTCCGTTTCTTTATTTAATTGTCATTTGCATTCCAGTTATTTATTTACCGTCATTTAAATTCTAGTTATTTATTTCCAGTAATTTATTTATCGTCATTTCAATATCAGTAATTTATTTTATCGTCATTTAAATTCTGTCATTTAAATTCCTGTTATTTTTTTGTCCCTTACTTTTTATTTTATTTTATAGTTTCCATTTTCTATTTACTACTTAATTATTTTCTTATAGTTATTTTTCAGTTTATCTATTGTTTAATTTATTTCGTTATTTATTTTATTTTATTTTTTATTCTTTATTTATTTATTTGTTTATTTTGATAAAAAAATGGCAATGAATTTGGTTGTCAATTATTATTATTATTTTGTTTTATTAGTTCATTTTGTTCTTAGTTTTTATTATTTCTAACTAATAATGGCAAGTGAGGAGCAATTCATATGGGAATCCTTTTATTCCCAAGATATATATTGCTCGTATTGTAGGGGACCTCACGAGTTCAATTTTTGTCCCAAAGTTGAAGAAATTTGGCGGAATCGAATCCAGCAGCAAATTGAAGAGGAGTTCGATCGAGAATCATGCTACTCACAGGACATATATTGCTTGGTATGTGGGGGAGATCATGAGTTTGAGGACTGTCTCGTAGTACAAGAGCAACTATGGTTAGAGGATCAACCAGACTACTTGGAGCGAATCGGTGTTGCACAACACAATACGATCATGAGCAATGTTGACGAACAACCTGTTGGAGGAGACCATGAGAGTGCTCATGGTTCTGCAATCATGCTCCATACATTAGCTCAGGAGCAACAACCGGAGAGTGAAATGATCCATGAAGTGGAGGAAAAAGACCTCAACATAAACCAACTATAGCTCTATGCTACATTAGTAGAGATAAATGCAATGATGGAATATTCACTTGCATCACAACAACTGGAAGCGAAATGGTTCATATAGTGGATCACCTTACTAAGGACTTGAGTTGCTCGCTATCACCTCCCCCGTTCAAACCTGAGCAAACAACATCGAACCATCTGCCTGAGCTTGAAGACAAGCCATCAGAGGACAACTTCCACCTTGACTTCATGGAGCCTCCTCCCTCTGAAGTCAACTACCGTTATTTCCCCTCCTTCTCCGTGCTCTATCCAGAAGATAAGGATACTTATCACCTCTAATTAGAGAAGAAGGAACCGCCATCACCTCCTGCCAAGTCATCCAAACAAAACGCCACTATCACCTTCGAGGAACCAATTTCCTCTGAAGTTGATTTCCAACAAGGCTCTTCCTATGAGCCTCTCCAAGAAAATGAGGATATCTACATCCTCAAATTTGAGGAGGAGGAGCCATCCAACTTTGATCTTCATCTGGAGGATCAAGGCCTTCCCCACCCGTCCACCAAAGAAGTAGGGTGGAAACTCGAAGTCCACTCGCTAAGTGTGGAGGCCACCTTCCCTTTTGATCCGGGACCGGAGTTTGAAGATAAAATCCGCCTCGGAGTTCTCCCTGCACCGCTCACCGAAGATAAGGATGTCTTCATCCTTAAATTTGAAGAGGAGTCTCCACCATTAGATGATCCTCGCACCAAGGGTCATCAACCGAACAATCTGGGCCATTCTTCAAGGAAAAATGATGACCACCCAACCCACCCATTGGAGACCACTTCATCATACCTTTTCAAGCCTCACCTAAAGGAGGAAGATGTTTACATCCTCCAATTCGAGGAAGAACAACAATCAGCACCTGGTCTTCTGCTTGAGACCCGTTACCGTCAATACCACCTCAAGGACCAGGTTTTGTGGAACATTTATTTTCCTATTTATTTGTTGAGGTAACATTTTGTTTTGATCCAGGTGGTTTAATCCTGATTGCTGGCCACTTCGTATCCCCGTTGGCACCACTGTCAACTTTTATTTTCGATCCTGGATAACGAAGTGAGAGTCTAGCCAGAGGCTCTAACTCCGGGCAGCTTGGTGGGAGGCAACCCACCGGTTTGTATCTCTTTTCACTTTCTTGGTTTAGTTGTTTATTTCAGTCTTTTTGTTTTTATTTTGTTTTGTGGAGTTTTGGCGGATGTGTGCATATTGCAAGAGCCTTGGCTCTTATCTTTCTACTAATGGATTTATCTAGTTCTACTTGAGTTCTTCTGGCTTTGCAGATTATATTTTTCAACTATCTTACTTTGTCGCTAAGCTGAACTCAAGTGTGGGGTTGGTCTTGCTACACACCCTGAGCGGACTCTAGGGAGTATTCTCACCCTTTTCTACTCTCAAATATTTTATATGCTCCCTTCTGATCTGCTGTGTGTAATTTCGTTCTCCTGTTGGATTGCTTGCACTATTTAAATTCTTTCTATGCAATGAGGACATTGCTCCACTCTAAGTGTGGGGTGAGGAAAGTTCCTTCACATTTCGCCTTTTGTGTATATTTGAGTGCATTTATTAAAATCTTGCTAAGATAGCTCAATTTAGAAGGAAGCCATAGTGAACTTTAGCTGGTTAGCCAATCTTGGGGTGCAAAATTTTGAAAATTTTTGGTTTTTAATTGCTAAAATGAAGTCTTTGTTCTAGAAATGACTGAAACAAATGAGATTATTCTCCAAATGAATGTTTCTCTTAGCTTTGAGCCTAGGTATGAATGGTTTGAAATGGTTGAAAAAGAACAAGACAAGGTACTCCGCTGATCCTAAGCATGCTATTTTAATAATATTTATATATATATAATGTGCTAATGCCTTGCTAAAGAGGAATAAATTCTCTTATGGATCATGAGTATGTGGCGTTGAAAGGTATGATGGAAAAAAATCTTACTTCATGCCCCTTGTCGTTTCCGTGGAATGTGAAGGAAAAAAGTGGATTGGCTCATGGCTAAGGGCTAAGTTCCTTTGGTTTAATTTCTCTCCTGTTAGCTTTGAATGACTTCATGTTTTTAGGAAAAGAAATGAATTGTGCTAAATAAATGTGAGTTCCCCCTTGATTGGTGAAGCTAGCAGTGTTTTCCATCCGTGCTCTTCCTTTTCTGTTGAATTCCATTAGCTTGATTTTAACTTGTACTTGAGAGTTTTGCTTGAGGACAAGCAAAAGGCTAAGTGTGGGGTGTTTGATAAGTGAGAAATTGATATAGTTTTATATGCTCTAAATTCCAATTTTACGTAAGTTTTTAGACGTTTTCTCACACTTATCCTATGCTTTTCATGATTCTTACTTTAGCCAAGAACTGATGCCAATTTATCTGATAAAATCAGGAAATGATTGTGGAAATGCATAGATCTCATCAAGAGCTTTCCAACGCCACAAACGGGGATCAAATCGGAGTTCGGACAAAGATTTTAGAGGCATTTCAAGTTGTGTCCATAGTGTGTCCAAACTTTGATGTTCGGACACAAGTCGAAAAATTCCGTTATGCGCAAAATCGATCTGTCCGAACTTCAAAGTTCGGACAGAAGTTCAGACAGACCCATTCCGACAGTTCCTGGGCCGCGACGTGCTGAAAAGAAAACATATAAACATATAATATCACACGTATCCACCGCCCCACTACTACTTCTGTTCAGATATATCACATGAGTATTATTCACTTTCCAGCATATAACCACGATCGTTTCTTTTCTTTCTTTCCAACACATACACATCATTAATCATCATCATTAATCATCATCATTTCCACCACCATATTCCACCGTACTACTCTTCCACATGCTCCACGCCAATTTCTTTTCTTTCCAGCACACCATATTAGACATCATCATTTCCACCAAATACATCCACCGCCGATTGCACCTCTGGAAGTTCTATAAATAGAACACACACAAACAAACAAAGACACACCAGCACTACCACCGTAGACCACAACATCCATAGACCACCATTCAAACACCACTTCCATCCATCCATTACACTCCATCCCATACACACTCATAAATCCTCCATCAGACACACTCCTCCATCCGTCCACATTCCATTCCATCTCACTCATCTTCATAATTTATTCATCGATTTTCCATTCACACCCATTATCCAACCTATACTATAAACATATTATCAGTCCAAATAACAAAGCAATCTCAGGATGTCAGATAAGATGATTTCTTATTCTGTCTATTTATTTATTATGTCGGTTTAGAGGATTTACTCTGGGGGATGGTTTATTTCAGTTTGTTTTAATTATGTAATTTATATTTTTACTGGTTTTAATTAATTACGGATTGTTACTATTAATGTTTATCTTGCGCTTTTTAATAAATGTCATGAGTTTATTGAACTGCTTTCCTAAATCTATTTTGATCCGATCAAGTGAAAAATAGATTGGTTAAATTAATTTGTATATCTGTGGAAGGCTTGTTTTAATCAGACAAGTTAGTACTTCAGACGCAATTTATTATTCCTTTTACTTAGCCGTTTACATGTGTTTTGCCTGAGTCTGGATTAGACCTAGCATGTTCTGGTAGACGAGGTCTCTAGGTTCTATGATTTAGCCCTTAAGACTATAAAAGGAATTTTTGCCATTCTATTCTTCATTAACCAGTAAACCTAACATAGTTAATCAAACGGTTTTAACCTGAACCCAGAGTCCCGCTCAATCATTTCATTTATCATTTTAATTTATCTATTATTTTTATCCGCATTTTATCAGTTTCATTTACAATTCAATTTAACAACCCCTCTCTTTCATGCTTTTATGACAACACTTTGGAAGTAGATAATTTCACTTAAGTCCCACGGTTCGATTACCCGGTTGCTCCTTTCTTGCTATACTACCGCGACCGGGATTTGTTTGCAGCCCGATAGACGTTTTGATCCTAACTCAATTGATTATTTTTAACAGGTTAAAATTCTTGTCTGCAGTAGGGAGCCCTAGCCACTCACATATATTCTACCAAATCCTACGCGATAACCTACATTAAAAAAAGAGGTGGCGGCTAGTCTCTAGATCATGCTCATAGAGCCAACATCTGTTAGCAAGAAAAATACCCCAAGATTGGAGTTTATCGTAGGTTTTCAATCTGCCTCTAAGAATAACCCATAAAATAAATTTGGCTTTTAGGGCTGACCAAGTTCTCCAGCAGATGTTGTACCAGGAAAAGGGACTGGTGGCCTGGGAGACATCGTTATAAAACATGCTAACTCGGGGAGGGAGAGGGTAGGATAGCATGAGGGAGGAGGCATCAGTAATGGACCCCCATTGGGAGATCCACCAGTCTCTAGCGTGAAGGATAGATTTCCAAGACCAAGGGTCATCCCCTTTAGTAGTGATCGTTTAGATATTGCATCAAGTCAAGAAAAGGTTATGAATCCACTAGATTCACAGCCGCTCGAGATCATTAGTGATGAAGGAGATGGTTTTAAGCAAGAAGAACATGTTCCATTTATAGATGTCCTTAAGCCCAAGATCCCCGTTGTGCTTTTTGGAAGAGTTGGCACTCCAAGCCACTACGGGGGTGGCATTGGATTCTGTCTCCCCATACCAAAGAAAGGATCGAAATCTCTTGATAATGATCTTAATGATATTCTTTGGTATGAAGATTTAGGAGGCCCAAAAGCCAATTATGCCGAATAGAATGCTTTGGATGAGGGAGAGCCGACCTGCGAAGGAAAGGGATTTACCACCCCAAGATGAGATAGATTTCTTGAATGTTGTCGATAAGGGGGTTAAAGTCAGTAGATCTAAGTTTTTTGGCGGTAATAGGGATGCCAAGGTAGCGGAAGGGAAAATAGCTTAAGTTAAAACTAGTGGATCAAATGATCGAATCAACAATGGGGGGCTAACACCATCAAGAAAAATGTCGGATTTTGAGGGGTTGAGCCTCAGACCAGAGGCATCAGAGAAAAGATTGATTTTACTAAGCATGAAGAACATAGATTCCTGGTCACCTTTACTGAATAGAAGAGCATCATCGGCGAAGAAGAGGTGGGATAAGTGAAGGGATTTACATGAGGGTTGGTAGCGGAATGAGGGGGAGAGGTGGAGCTGGTCATGGAGCCAGAAGAGCATGTCCATAACCAGCACAAAAAGGTACGTAGAAAGAGGGTCTTCTTGCCGCATCCCACCCCAACTTTGAAAAATCCGGTGCGGAAACCATTAATGTTGATAGAGAATAAGGTGGAGGTCAGGCACTGCATGATTCAGTTTACAAAATTCGGAGGAAAATTAATGAAGTAGAGGGTGTCTCGAAGGAAGATCCAGTCTACGAAGTCGAAGGCTTTGCTAATATCCATTTTCATCATGCATCGGGGGGGAGACATGAGCCCTTTGATAATGTTTCATAAGGCAAGAGCAAAGCTGGATGTTATCTGAAATTAGACGCCCTTTGATGAAGGCTCCTTGACTATCACTAACAAGGTGGGGCAGGGTATCTTTGAGTCTCTCGGCCAAAATTTTGCTAATGATTTTGTGAAGCGTATTGCAACATGAGATGGGCCTGTAGTCCCCCGGGAGGAGGCAGCCTCAGATTTAGAGATAAGGGTGATGAGGGTGGGGTTGATCTCTTTAAGAACCCTACCACTGTGAAAGAAGCTTTTGATAGCCTGGCAGACATCATCACTAATAATGTCCCAAGCAGCTTTGAAGAATTTGGCAGTGAAACCATCCGGCCCCGGGGCTTTCTCATCACCAATGGAGAGGAGGACCACTTTAATATCTTTGTTATCAACAGACCGAGTAAGGTGGGCCCATCTAGATTGGCCGAGGATCCTAGAGTTATCGAGGTTGAAATCCTGCACAAACTTTTGAAGAGTAGCTTTGGTACCAAGCATGAGCTTAAAGTGAGCGACCAAGTAGTCTTTAATATCGTAGGGGTATTAAGGACTTCCCCAAGGTCATTAATAATGGAAGCAATGTAATTTTTATTCCTTCTCGCCTTAATGGCTCTATGATAGAAAGCAGTCTTAGAGTCAACAAACTTCAGTCAACAGGTTTTGGATAGCTAGTGAAGGAAAAGGAGTTCATGGTGGTCTTTAGTAAGGAGCCTATGTCTAAGGGGTTTCTCATTGGCAATAAGCACCGGATTCCAGGGGTCATGATCCATCTTACATTGGATATTGCTAAGCTCCTCCCTAATGGTTTGATCCTTGGAGAAAAGGGATCCAAACTCTGATTTATGAAGCGAAGAGAGCCCCTTTTTGAGATGACACAACCGATTAACAACAGTGTAGAGACAACTCCCATCAGGAGGAAGTTTCCAAGTTTCATGAACCAGGGGAAGAAAGGAGGGATCTTTAGTCCAAAGATTAAGAAATTTGAAGATCCTTCTATGGGAAAAGGCCTAGGGCAGAGTGATAATCATGGGGTTGTATTCAGAGACGAGAGGTGGGAAGGAAGGAGGCGAAACTAGTTAGAAAGGTCAATATCCAAAGGACTCGATCAATTTTACCCATGATGCGCCTATGGTCGTATGGATTATTCCATGATGTATAAAAGTGACCATAGTAGCAAAGATCCTACAACTCCACCCTAGCAACACAGTTCGTAAATTCATGGGAGTCTCTAGGGAGGGGGGTCCGGGTACTAAGCCTATATTCTGCATAGAGGATGCTATTGAAATCACCAACAACTAACCAGGGGCCAATAGTATTGCTACTGAGATTAATGATCTCTTCCCAAAGATGGGATCCAAGGATCGGGTTGTTTCTGCCATACACAATAGAGATGGTAAAGGTGGAAGCCTCTAAGAGGGTAGCTTGGCATGTTAGCATTTGAGCTGATTGATGAAGGAGGGAGAGGGAGATGAGGGAGGGGTCAAAGAGAATCCAGATACGCCGTTGGGATGCACATTATAGTTGTGAACGAGGTTCCAAGAAGGGAAGAATCGGTTCAGGATAGAGAGGCGGTTAGGATGAGAAACATGGGTTTCAAGGAGGCTAAAGACATAAAGCTTATTATTTTGGACAAATTTTTGAATCTCATGGATTTTGGGTGGTCATTACACCCCCTTGATATTCCAAATTGTAATATTCATGAGGGTGGAGTAGAGGAAGGAGGGCTGTTAGAGCAGAGCCCTGAATAAATGCAGAGAAGGAGTTTACGAGTTGGAGGGAGATGTCCTCAACCAGGGGTTAGGTTTCTCCTCGGGGGCTTTCTTTTTAATGGGGACGAAATTCCAAGGGTCCGATGGGGCAGCAAGCATCAATTGGAGAGAAGAGGACATGAACGAATTGAGCAAATCAGGTAGGGAGCTCAGTCTAGAAATAGCAGGTTGGGGATGGATTGGGGAAAGAAGAGGAGCTAGGAGGTCGGACCGTAGATGAAGGAGAAATCTTACTTGGAGATTGGGCGATAATGCATGAGAGTTGGGAAGGATAAACAAGAGAGGAGTTGGGAGGCTTTACAGTAGAGGGCGAAGGGGCCTTAATCGGGGTTTGAGGGTTAATGCACGAGAAAGAGGCTGAGGGAGGGATATGGGCGGGGAGGATAGGCGGATAAGATGATTTGGGTTTAGGAGAGGGTCTAGGCCGGGCCCGAAGGGGGCAAAGCCCGAACAACGCACGAAAAATGTCCAAACTGATTACAAGAGGAGCAAAAGACAAGTTCTCGTTCATAGATGACCTGCTATAAGAGAATGCCCGCTGGGGTGTGAATTTCAATTTCCCTAGCTCTAGCAAGGAGATTCTTGACTTGGTCGTAGTAGATTGGTCAGTGTGCAGAGGAGACCAATTTTAGAGCAGATCTTCCTCAGGCTTGATTGGGACCAGAGACTATTGGGGAGACTAGGGAGTTGGATCCAAACTGGGATATGATTGAGATCTTTTGGGTTGAAAGAGAAATGTGGGGACCATTTCTTAAGGACCAAAGGGGAGGAATTTAGGAGCCAAGGACCCTTATTCAGAACAAGCTGGAGTTCCTCATCCTTATCGATTCGAAACAGGAATCAGCCTTCCTAATGGAGAAGGATTTGGGGGAGGGCAACGAAGTTCCAGACTCTTTTAACGAATTAATTCCTTAACAATATTGAAGCCAAATTTCTTCCCCCAAATGTTCCCTACTAAAGAATTCCTCCAATAATCAATTTCAAAAGATATATCGTCTTCCTCTATTGAAACATATGAGCAATCAAAATTGAGGTTATCATATTAATCCATTAGTAGAGATAAACCTGAACTAGACTTTTGTTTTGCAAGTAGCATATCAAGAAAAGAGGGATTGGTCGGGCCAGAAGGGTTAAGGGACTTACCTGATACCAGGGGCTTTGAAGTTCTCTTTGCCATCACAATCCGATCTTTAATTTGAAGGAGCGGAGGGGGGCGATGCCTTCAAGAGAGGGGGAAATTCACGCCGAGGCTGACTAGAAAGAGAAGAATTGGGGCAGTTGAGGTAGTCCTGCAATACCGCATCTATAGGACGTCCGAAGAGATCAACCACGAACTCCAATCCAGGATCCAAAGCATGGATCTCTGAAGGTAGCACCTGGGCGCAATTTGAGGAAACTACCTGGATGCACCCGTTGCCATGAACTAAAACGTTGTCTGGTCCAGAACGTAGCGAAGAAACAGCAGGAGCAGAAGGAGCTCCTGAGCAACTAGCAACATTATCATTCAGAGAGAAGGTGCAACTGACAACACAACTCATCTTGGACACATAGCCAGTACCATCCCCAGACGAAGGAGCATAATCTAAATCGCCCACATCATTTTCCAACAGAGAGCCCTTACGAGGATAGATCACTCTGGAAATAGGAGAGTCAATCTTCGCACTAGTTGCCACATCACACAGGGGGCCAGATTGGGGATCGGTACCAACCGCCCCACAAGCATGAGTCAAACCTTTGACACCAAAACTGGTGGACTACCGCCTGCGGAAAGGGATGGCCGAAGAAAAGCCACAAAGGGCGCGCCACACAACTCTTTACAAGCATGCCCTTTGACCACCGAATCTGGTGGACAACTCCCAGCGGAGTCTTCACATTCAAGGGTTAAACTTTTGACCACTGAAGCTGGTGGACAACAACCAGCAGAAACGGAAGGTTGAAGAAGTGCCATAGAGGATGCAACACCCAGACCTTCACAAGAGCCCTTGCAGATGACAATGGGAGAGTTGACCGGCGAGAAGACAGGGCTGGCTCCAAAGCTCAGAACCCCACCACAACCCAGCAGCGATAAATTTGAAGATGCTGGCACAGGGGACTCCAAGGAAGCTGCCGGGGAGCACCTCACCACACCCGGAATCAGACCAGCGACCTTAGGGGCAGAGACAGGCGGAGAAAATAGGGGAGCTACATCTCGACACAGAGCACCTTCACAGGAAGACCCCACACCCTAAGCCGAAGAATCCAGAGCATCTGGCGTTACTGGGAAGGACAAGACGGTGGTTGACGCAGGGCAGGCCGCTACGGACGGCGACGATGCTTAGGGAAGCGGGGGGAGCAGTGGCGGATCCAGGAGCTTTGTCTGGGGGGGGGGGATTTTTTTTTTGACACTGTCACCCTTTAAATTATTATGTCATTTTGTACTTAAAATTTCTAAAAGTTTCGGGGGGGGGGCAGTGCCCCCCGCCCCCCTTTGGATCCGCCATTGGCGTGGAGGAGGCCACCGGTGTCGCACAAGTAGCTGGTCGCCTTAGCGAAACAGAGAGGGAGGAAGGGGAAATGAAGGGAGGGGTGAACCACAACAGGGGCACCAGGCGGCGGCCTGGCGGCAGATCAGGTAGCGGCAGATCTAGAAAGGGGTGGCTGAACAGAGAGAGGGGGAAACGGAGAAGAGGGTGGGGGGGGGGGGGGAGTTGGTCGGGCGCGTACCAATAGGAAGAAAATTCTACGCGGCCTCGAGTTTTCCCAGGTTATGATGTTTCAACAAATAGTCATTTTCAGTTTGATTGATGTATATGTGACGGTATGTTATAGTTGAGGGTAATACATAACTCATATTAGATAAACATCTTTAATATGTACAAATATGCCACAAAAACTATTACACTCAAAGACTAGAATCTGTTCGACATATCTATTTTCCGGCTATTTTGATTTGACTGTTTTATATATGACAATAAGTTATTTGAGGAGAGTGCAAGATTACATGGAGATCACCACCGCTCTATGCCCATTTATACTAAAATATATCATGTTTGTGCTAAGACGGAAGTAAACCTTAAGTTTTCTTCTATTAATACAAGTTTGTGCTACGGTTTTAGGGGTTGTTTATTCTTTTTTCCATGTTATTAGGTCCATAATATAATATACTATCTTTTTAGAAACGACACGTGTTCTAAAGCCTTTTTTCCTGGAAAATACATGTACTAAAAGCAAGATAAGAATATATAATAGGTAGAGTCGGATGAGTTTCCACAGATGATTCGAGTTGCCACCAACTTAACTTGTGAGAGACAAAGCTCCAAACAGAAGAAACATATAGAGTAGCAATAAAATTAATAATGAGCACATGTGCAGAGGTCTCGAAGCTACCTACTCCTACTACTGCTACATATGTTGTTGTTGTTGTAGCAGGAATTTATGACAAAGGTAGAGGACGACAAGAGTTGGTTTGGTTTTTCGCCTTATAGTGACGTGTCCCGCACCTACCCCAGCAGGAAAAAAAAAAGGCACAGTCCAAACTTTCCTACCTCTTTCAACTTCTGTGTGTCTCAATAAATTCCTGGTCATATACATGACTGCAGATCAATGATGATGGACCTTCCTTCCTTCTTTCACTCTTGGCTTTGTTTGATCAGACTTCCTTTTGTTCGGACTTCGATGGACCAAAGACAAAGATGGATGGATAGATACCCACAACCAACAACTTCTATATTTGTATATTGAAATTATATATACTACTCCTTGAAAGTGCAGCTGCAGGCAAGGGACCCGCGGTTTTGGTCCGGACCGGACCATAATTAATCCTACATACAGCTTTTTTTTTTTTTTTAAATACAATCCTACGTACAAATCAATAACCTATACGCTTAGTATTGGCTTCATTTGATACATTGGGACGGCGCTTTTCTTCCTTGTTCTATTTTGACAACTAGTCTAATTAAAAGCCTGACTTCAAACGGACTCGTAGATGTATAATGTTCCAGTCTGTTGTTGTAGTATTAAGTGCACAGCTTGCCCAATATAGTAATGAATAAAGACAGTACAGTACGACTGTGATCAATTATGTGAAGTTGCTAATAATGTCACGATTTTTTTCAAAGGACCTGTGTTGGGATTTGGTTACAGATTTTGAATAGCCTGCTGTTAAATTTGCCTGGATTTAAGGCTTGCATAATTAGGCTAATGAAGATATAATTAGTTATGCATAGTAGTACATACCAGCATCAGCTAAATTTACAAGAATTAAATAGCTAATTTGACCAACCCTACGGCTGAAGTCATCAAACTCATCAGAAGGTTACACTCAACCATAAAACCCATCGATCAAAGAAGTAAACAAGAATTAGCCCTAGCAGCTGATTGGCTAGTTAACTAGCTACTCAACTGAACCGTACGTAATTATGGGTTGTCATGGACAAACAATTGTGACATGGTCGTTGTTGTGAGTTACCAAACCCTAATGACACAAAAACACACATGATAGAATCCTTGATGCTGCTGCTGCTTTGTGTCATGAGGTTGTTGCCACTTTATCTCATTACTACTTCTCAATGAAGGTAGACTTATGGATAGTTTTAGGTCAAGATCAGTCAACCGGTGCACTTCACCAGTTGTACAACTTGTCGTCACTATGCTGCTGCTGCCATTTGAATCTTCTCCACGGACCGTTCTCTTCTCTGCTGCGCTGTGAAAATTGGAGTGGAACTTTAATGGTACAGTCTGGAGCTTATCAATGTTGTTTGAAGTAGTAGTAGTACTCAGAAACTGTAACGGGGAACGCCTGGTTTCCGTTGATTAAGTGGAAGCTGTGGTCAGTGTCACTGGTGGCGGCATTGACGACGGCTGTTGAGAAGTGATGATCAGTGACGGGGTTGGTAGAATTAACGACGTTGTTGTTGAGAGTAGGAGTGATTGTGGATGATAGAGTACTAGTAGTAGTAGGTGTAGATGTTGGTAGGTGAGGTAGTAGTAGTAGTACTAGTACTAGTATTGATATTAATTATAAGAGGGCGGTGGGTTTGTGGGTCGATTCCACGGCTGATGAGTTTCCTCTTAATGTGAGTGTTCCAGTAATTCTTTATCTCATTATCTGTTCTTCCTGGTAACCTAGCTGCGATGAGTGACCATTTATTTCCAAGTAAACTATGGAGGTTGATGATTAGATCGTCTTCTTCATCTGTGAAGTTTCCTCTCTTAAGATCAGGTCGAAGATAATTTATCCATCTTAATCTGCAGCTCTTCCCACATCTCATCAAACCTATATGATTAAATATTCACCATCATATTTATGAATGAGAATTTAATTAAGAAAACAATTTAGAGAGCATGAATTAATATAAAATCTAATCATCACATTCACATTTATATATATATATATGTTTATACAAAACAAAACACATTAATATATACGCACACAACCCAAAACGTACTATAAAATAGATTAAAATTCAAATCCCAACTACCCCCGCCTGCAAAAGTTGCTACAGAACATTAAACGCTGACTAGGTGGACTAAAGAACGACGTACACTACTAGAAATCAAGATATATACATACTACCATTAATTCATACCAGCTGCTTTGGGGAGGGAACGCCAACATCCTTCACCATGGGCTTTGATGTAGCTGATGAGTCGTTCATCTTCCTCTTTAGTCCAAGCTCCTTTATTCGTGTGTTCCTTCTCACAGCAAGGTGACCTTCCCATCTCGCGGATCAAATCAATCAACTAATGACAATCTGCAGCTAGCTGATAATCACCACCCACGTACGTAATTTAAAGGTGAGAACCACTTCTAGGAATTGAACAAAAATCAAAGGTCAACCCTGTGAAGAGAAACAATCGAAGGTCTTGATGAAGATGACTGATATGAATGAATTTGCTAGCTTTAGATTAAACTATGGCGAGAGCCCTAGATAGGTAGCCATATAAGAATGTGGGGAGAAGAAAAGGGAATAAATGCGCATAAAAGCACTTTGATTGAGTTGGGAGAAGATGGGAGTGTTTGGGAGATAATGGAGGAAGAGAGAGGTGGGTGGTGGGGAGAGAAAGGAAAATAAAAATGCTCAGATTTATGCTCGATTTGACTCGGGTTTCTATCCATCCATTCTGCGGTACGTGATGTTGTATATATACATATATATATATGGTGGTAATTTGAATGGATTTCACACCACCCCCATTAATGTATTGTCTGACATAAGATTTAAACGTAAGAAAATAAAAAAGGAATTTTCATGTGCATCAGGTAATATAAGTTTTTTTTTTTATCAGGCTTTTTTTCCTTTCTTACATTTGAGCTTTTAATCATGTTTTGAATCATAATTTTTGGTGAAATTTTGAATTAAAATATGAGATTATTTCGATTCTTTTTCTAATCACTTTCTAAATCTATTTTGATGTGAATATGGTCTATTTGGAGTTGCCATATTTCATGGCATATTTGAGATTTGATTCAATTCTTTTTTCATCTAATAATAAATTGTCACATGCAACCAAAAATAAAAATAACTATTGATGGTTGTCTGGCTTTGTGAGAAGGGATGTTCTTGTCACTGTTGCAACCAATTGACTTTGTAAGAAGGTTCGTCATTGCACCGTTGTCTACTGCATGCATATGGAACAAGAGATCAGTGCAAGCGTGCCACGCCTAACCAAGCAAGAGACCCTGCCCTCATCGTAGCATATATCAAGGGTACTACAAAAGCCATTTGGGTGAAGATGTGAGCCCCCAATAGAGATCTTGTCTAGCTTGACCAGGTTCTTAGCTCCTAGTGTTTATGTGTTACTAGGGAAGCTTTAGTATGTTCTCCCTGCGCTTATGTATACCCTAGTGTTAATCAGAGGCTTTTGTATCTTCCCCCCTTTGATTACTGCCTTAGGTTGGCTCATTGCCACCTTTTGTATGTTGCTAGGGAAGCTTTTGTATGTTCCCCTCCCCTATGCCCTTTTTTGCAAAAGCTAATGATATATAAATGAATAATGTTTATAAATTTTTTTGATAAGTAGAAGACCTACATATCAGATACCCAAAAAATATACAATAAGGCTCAGTCATGGTGTGTGGGGCCCTCTTAGCGATTATACATGAACAAAATACAAAAAAAGTGGCAATATGCCAACCAGCAATAGTACCCAACTTACAACACAAAAAGAGGACGAGGGAGAGAGGTAACCTAGTTACACAAAATCCCTTAACCTAGGACCCTAGCTATCCAACCAATCAAAGTCGGGGGGGGGGGGGGGGGGAAGACATCATCTTCGTCAAGATAATCACTTTTGTAGCTCTCTTAATGTTTGCTACAATAAGAGAGGGGTCTCTCGCTTGATTTGTCATGGCACATTTGCAATGATCAATTCAGATGAAGTAAACAATGTTAGCGATGAATGCTCTTTTAACATAGTCAATTGGTCTCTTTCTTCTATAGTAGCGGGAAATCCAGGAAACACAGTGTGGAAGCTCAACCTATTGGTGAAGACCCCCAACCAGTCATATATTATCCACCAAATCTTATGCGAGATCATGCAAAGAAAAAAAGAGATGACCACTAGACTCTAGAGCACACTCATAGAGCCGACATCAGTTAGCTAGGAAAATGCCCCAGGTTTGAAGCTTATCACAAGTTTTTTTTCTGGTAAAAGAACAAATATACATTAGATAGAGGAAATTACAGACTTCATAATATGACTAGGAGCTTAAAAGCCCATAATACAACATAAATGAAAATAAAAACAATTGAAACTAGAAAGAACAACCCAAAGTCTTATAATCCAAGTGCCATGATGTTGGGATAAAACCTAACGGCAAGTGTACCGGTCAATTCTAGCAAGTTTTAATAGAGAGTATTCCCTAAGTATCGAACCAGAGGAGGCGATGTCTAGTTTTAATCTTTACTAGACGAAAAGGAATAAAGAGACTAAATAACAACTTAAAACATGAAATTGGGGGTTTTGATTTGATGAGAAATAAAAGTTGTAGACAGAATGTAAAACAGTAAAAAGCAAGAAAATAATTGTTTGGAAACTGATTTGGGAAAGAAATCCTGGTTTACTACTTCTCCCTAAATCTGGAATTCCTATCCCTAAGTGATTTCCTAGACAAATCTGAATAAAACCCTAGAACAAAGATAATTTACCTCCGGTCTCCCACTTAGCAAATTCTAGTTAGTAAAGACCGAATTCTAACTCTCGTTACAAACCCACTGTTTACTAACCGCCTTAAGAACAATCTAGATTAACGGTCAATTAGCAACTTAGAGGAATTACCATCTCTATACTAACCGGTTCTTTTCCTGTATTCAATTGAAAGCCGCAGTCGTCACTTATAAGCTAACAAAATAATAATCTTTATAACTGGCCAAATTATAAACGATTAAAGAAATTCAGTAAGGAAAAGAACTTTATTCAACCGAATTGTAGAAAATCACAAAGGTACAAGAATAATCAATCTAGGGATACATAGCAAACCGGAATTAAAAGAGACTACTCAGACATATCCATAATAACAATGCTCAAGTTGAATAGAAAAGACTCAGGAAAGGAAGAACAAGAAGAAACTCTATGTCAGAAGTCGTCGTGAATTCTCTGTTCTTCCTTTAGCCTTCTCTTTCTGATAGTCTCCAAGATCTTCCCAAAGCTCAACCTTTCTCTCTCTCTCCTTTCCTTTCTATGTAAAAACTGTGCTCTGTGGTGTATTGAAGCATATACTTCACGTCAGGTAGGTCTCCCCTTTTATAACTTTCCAAAATCTATCTTTAATTCCTTCCTTCCGTGCCGAATCTGGCTGCGTTTTATCTATTTGGTCCGGGACTTGGTCTGAGTATAAAGTCCCGGACCAGCCTCTAAAATCCGCCGAGAATTCATCTCCAAGCGTGGTCCGGGACTTAAGATATGTATCAAGTCCCAGACCCGTCCTTAAAGCTGGTCGAGAGTAATGCCTTTGTATGGTCCGGGACTTAGGATATGTATCAAGTCCCGGACCAGTCTTCAAATCTGGTCGAGAGTAACACCAATGGTTGGTCCGGGACTTAGGGTCTGTGCAAGGTCCCTGGACCCAACCTAAAATTGAAGAATAGTGCATGTCTTCACTCTGTTCAACATGTTTGACAGTCTAGAATAACATTACAATGATCGGGAATGCGTTTTCTTGAGATTTTCGCTTGAAATAACACATAAACCCATCATAGAAGACAATTGCAAGTAGAAGCATAAAAACAACCATAAGGCGGGAATTTAATAACAGATAACAACGAATTAAGCACAAATAAACCCCATAGACATAGATAAATTCCCGACTTATCACATGACAACAAGAACAATGACTCGACCAAAGAGCACAACTTACTGAGGCCAACCTTATCCTCGGTGATGGTTACCTAAACAACAAGAAAGAGGATTATTCATCTAGGAATGTGCCAAGGGACTGAAAGAACATTATGAATGTATGATCAGGGACATGTACGGGGCCTGTGGTTGTTTCTCCTAGCTTCAAGACAAAGATAAACAACCAAAACACCAAGAAAAAGCCAATATCATGGTAAGGCAAACCCAGATTGATAAAGGCTGAAGGACACGAAAAATGCATGGAAGGAAAAATAAGGGAGAGACTAAGAAGGAAAGGTAGACCAAGGGAACATGAGCAAGATGAAAGCTCAAACTTATTAGGGAAATAGTAGAACAGGGTTCCAATGGCCTAAAACTGACTTCCAGGGGTCCTTGTCATCCCTGAAAGCTAGAAGTCCATGCAAGCATCAATCCTGGTAGCCCCGGCTGGGCCAAGGGTGCCTCTACAACATGGATTGGGACAGATTCCACCTTTCCTTTCTTACTGTTCAAATGCTTAATGGATGGGAAAATCAAAGACTCTTATTGATCCTTGCTTTTCAAGGCCAGTTCAAAGTTGCGTTTTTTCCTTAAACCATATTATGGGGGTCAGCAGGGTCCTTACCCTAAGAGTCGTAGGCGAAGAATTTGTTGGGGGATTCGAGCCAAGACCCGAAGTATTTTTGAGCCTGAAGCACCCACTTGTGGATCTTACCCTGATCATCCAAAGATTATAATGGCGGGCTCTTCAGTGAATGGTGCTCGGAACTTCCGACAAGACCGCATGTAACCTTCCAAATATCAACATTCTTCTTCGAGAAAGATTGACGTCCCAAGCAGAGTCCGAAAGCCAAAGCTAGGGGCCGTAAGGATAAACACCTTGTTGGAGTATGAAGATGTTGTTGAGATAGCCCTTAGTTGAATGAGTCAATTTCGCTATACAAAACAAGAGGGAGTCCGTCATTGTTGAAAGATTGAGCGAGTCCGTCAATTGGTTGCGAAAATTAAGGAGCAACAACAACGAGCTTGCAACAGTCATCAACAATCAGACTTGAACTGGAATTAATGCAACATGGCCATAATCAGAAGACTTAGTGTCAGCTTCCGAAATTCAAGCATTAAGGAGTTAGTTCCTAAAATCTAAGAACCAACTTTCCATAACGATCAAATCTAAGGAGCTATATTAGAGACTTTTAACTTCATTTATACTTCACATTTTCTAAGAGAATTAATTGAGAGATCTGTTTTAGATAGTTGTGTCTGTATTAGAGAGTTGTGTCTGTATTAGAGAGAAAGAGAGAGAGGGAGAGAGAGAGAGAGAGAAGTACTAGATTCTATTTGTACACATTGACAAAGTCATTCTAGATAAGTCCTAGTATCATCACACTTATCATTGTGCTGATTAGAAATTGTGTTGGATAGGTGAGTGAGAAACCACTGAGTGGATCCTTTCTTCTTAGTGGGCAATGTAAGTTATTTTTGTTTTACCAGGAAATAAAATAACTTATATTGTGTATCTTCTTGAGTTTGTTTGAGTGTTTCCACATCTCAAGTACAATTCTACATACTTAGTTCGATTGACATCTCACAGACTCACATCTTGAGGTGGTTTGAGTCAATTGTCTGATCCTACTCGTGGTACCAGAACTAAGTTTAGCTGACATTCCATCAAGAAGAAATGGCAGATCTTTTTGCCAACCAAAACAACAAGATGCACTTTGAGCATTCTAGACTTATGGCCATGAATTACAACCATTGAACGAATGATATTAAACAAGACATCAAGTCAGTCAACTCCAAACTAGGGAGATTGTCATCCAAGGAGACCTCCAAGTCAATCCAGATTGATCTACATGAACTGCTACAGAATGTAAACGATATGAGTTAAATTAACAAGCCTCTTGAGCCATTTACACATGTTTGACTATTCAAGAGTAGAGAAGAGTCAATCATTACAAGACAACAAATAAAATCCGGACTCTTCTCCAATCAACTCACGAAGGAGTCACTGAGCTTAAGAAATACAAGGCTCAAGAGCTCAGAATGGATTATGAGAATTTTCTTCAAAAACCAGGTGAGTCTTTAGAAAATGTGCATGATTCATTTATTTATTAACTACTCCCATAAAAGAAATCAATATCCTATCGGATAGTGAGAATATCTTGCACAAGCTTCTTGATAGTCTTAGATAAGAGTGGGTAGTAACCATAATCTCCACCAAAGCTTGCAACGATTTATCCAAGTGGAGATGCCAGGACTTGGGCTCTTATCTACAGTCAGTGGATAAGTACAAGATGAACGTTAGAAAGAAGTGTGGTAATACATCTTCTTCTTCCAGTCAAAATACTGTAATTAATTATCAAGATTTGTAGGTCAAACACCCCATAATGGATAAGAAGGCGCTTATATTGCTTACAGTCGGATTCGGCAAGCTAAAGCTAAATTGGTGGACATCATAGTTGAGGAAAGTAAGGCTGAAACTATGAAAGACTTCGTCTTCATAGTAAAGAATTTCCAAAAATTCATGCGTAATCAACCAAATCGACAGAGTCGGTCGTTCTCCAATCCTTCCAAATAAATTTCAACTCTGTCACTTGCTTCAACTGCAACAACTTGGTCACTTAAAAAAGGACTGTCCTCTTCTCAAGAATCAATCTGGAAAACCTCAAGGTAGATCGCTAATGACCTCAGTCGGATGGGGTGATTCCGACTCTGACGATCCAGATGCAAAGTCAAGCGGGCTAATCTGCCTCAAGACACATGACCAGACTCATTCCATAATCCCCGACAACGAGGTAATGAGATCTCATTTAGAGATAGACCTTCATTGTATATCTCCTAAGGGTTACCTTGATTGCCAAAATGGTTTTAGATACTACCTTACTTAAAGCTAATCTCACTAGAAAAATTTCTAAGTTGACTGAAGAACTTAAAGAATAAAAGATTATAATTCATGCCCCAAGAGTTGAAACCAAGGAACACAGAACTATTGCTTGTTCACTACGATTGGATTTACAAGACTCTCGGCTCTCTGTAGACTCCCTTCAAAAGAAGCTAGAGAAAGCCAAAAGTCTTACTGAATTGAATCAAAGGGAATAAGAAGAGTCCTTGACCCAGATTGACTCTCTTAGAAAAGATCTTACTGTGCTTGCTGATAAGTGTTGCTCTCTGTATAATGAATTGAATAGTTCATAATCTCAGATAATTTCTTTAAACTCTTATGTTGATCAACTCACTCAAAAACTAAAGGAAAAGGAACATGCACTTTCTCTTATGACTGTCAATTTCGTCAAACAGGTCACTCCATCCAAACTACCTGAGTGTGCCAACTCCAAGATCCAGGAAGTTAGTCAAGATCGTAATAATCTTTGAAAGGAAGTTGAGAAACTTTCTCAATAGATAATAAAATTGCAATCTGGAGTTGGATCTACTCAATCCATTCCTAAGTAGCACAATGGCAAGTTTGATATCCCAAAAATGTTTCTAAACCCAACAATAAGCACAAGCGACAACAACAAAAGAAGAAGTTTGGTTTTTGGTGGAAAAACAATACAAAATATTTCAATCTCCCTCGTACAAAGATTTGTGGTTATTATGGATGCCTTGGACATCGAGACAGTGCCTGTGAAGAAAAAGAAAAAATTTGTCTTTCAATCTCGAACATGTTAGATTAATTCTTAAAGCACGTGAGAAATTAAAACAATCTGGTTCGAAAAGGGAACCCAAGTATATCTAGGTTCCCAAGACTAACAAATGATCTCTTGTTTTTGTAGGTGAAGGCAATGAAGACTGTTGGTATATGGATAGTGGATGCTCCCGTCATATGACAAAAAAACCCCAACCAATTTAATTTGCTTTCATCTTACAAAGGAGGTAAGGTCACATCCAGGAACAACAATCAGGGAAAAATTATGGGAGTTAGATCCATAGGTAACCCCTCCAAGTTTAAGGTAGATGGAGTCCATCTGGTAACTGGACTTCAACACTGTCTTTTAAGCATTTCTCAAATTTGCGATAGATTTAACTTAGTACTTTTCTCTTCTTCCGATTATAAAGTTTTTTATGAGCAAACAAAGTCTTTAAAAGCCAATGGATAAAGGGAAGGAAATATGTACAAGATGTGTCTGAATACGAACACCCGGATGACCAAGTCTGCCTCGACGTCCATTCCAAAAGTCAACTTCTTTGGCACACTCGACTTGGTTATGCAAATCACCAGTTGTTGAACAAACTTAAAAGTAAGGATCTCGTTATTCATTTACCTGATACGAATTATGATACAGACTCTGTCTGTGAAGCATGTGTTAAAGGTAAACACACACTCGATCATCTTTAAGAGTAAAAATACTATCTCTACTAGCTCTTTGTTAGAATTACTACATATGGACCTTGTCGGTCCCATGCGTAACCAAAGCAGAAGTGGTAAACAGTGCATCTTGGTCATAGTCGATGACTATTCAAGATGAACCTGGGTTATTTTCCTCACCTCTAAAGATGAAACCTTCATCGAGTTTGAAAAGCTCCACAAAGTCTTATGATGAAACCTTAAGAACTGACCAGGGAACAGATTTTGCAACAAGTCGTTTGATGAGTTTTACAGGTCTAAAGGAGTCGATCATCAAGTCTCACGTGCAAGGACTCCTGAGTAGAATGAAGTTGTTGAACGTAAGAACAGGACCTTGTTGAAGATGGCACGTACCATGTTTATTGAAAGTCAAATGGCTCCATCATACTGGACAGAGGCAGTCATACAACATGTTATGTGCTTAATCGCTCCTTGATCCATCCCTTACTTCAAAATACTCCCTATGAAGTCCTATGTCAGCGTAAGCCTAACCTTATCCACCTCACACGCTTTAGGTATAGATGTTACATCATAACAATGGTATGGAAAACCTGGGTAAGTTTTCTGAAAGCACAACTTATAGGGTTATTAATAAAAGGACTCAATGTTTATAAGAAAGCCCTCATGTTTAAGTTCGATGAGTTTAATAACATTGGCTCATCTTCTGATGAACTTGACTTTGCTCCTAGTGATTACTTAGTTGATCCGTTCTTTGTTTCAGTCCCCATAAGTCGTCTTCAGGATACTGCACCTCCACAAATTGAGAAAAATCCCCAGGTAAAGAAAGCCACACTATAGATGATACTGACACTGACCATCATTCAACACTCTAGTTCCCGAGTAGTTGGATTTTACTTCCCCATAATCTCAAAATGACGTAGTCACTCCAGCTCCACATAAAAAATTCAAACATGCCTCTTCATACCCTCCTGAAAACATCATCTCTGATCCTACCTCTGGTGCTCAAACTCAAAATCAAGTCAAACAAAATCTTTGTGCCTTTGGTGTCTTACTTTCTCAAGCTGAATCTTGAAATGTTAAAATGGCACTACTTGATAGTGAATGGGTCACTGCTATGCAGGAGGATTTCAATTCCTTGGAAAGACACTCTGTCTGGGAATTAGTTCCTCGACCCGCACATCAACAAACTATTGGCACCCGATGGGTTTTCTCATTTGGTAGTACAAGGTTACAATCAAGAGGAAATGATTGACTATGATGAAGCCTTCACATCACTGGCCCGTCTCAAAGCAATTCACATGCTTATAGTGTTTGCTGCATTTAAAGGTTTCACGATGTATCAAATGGACGTCAAGACATCTTTCCTACATGGCTATATTGACAGAGAAGTATACGTGGAACAACCCTCTGGCTTCACTGACTCAGTCCATCCCGGCTACGTTTACAAACTCTTTAAGGCCTTTTACGGACTCAAGCAATCTCTGCGGGCATGGTATGAGCGACTTTCTTCCTATCTTTTACAAAATGTTTTTTCCAGAGGTAATGTGGACACAACATTTTTCATTATTCACTCATCTCATGACTTGCTTCTTGTGAAAGTTTATGTTGATGATTTAATTTATGGCTCCATAAGTACATCACTCTATGAACATTTTGCTAACTTGTTGAAGAAATAATTTTTTATGAATGAGTTAGGTAACTTTGGTTCTTCCTCAGACTACAGATCCAACAGGAGAAAGATGGGATTAAAATTCATCAACAGAAGTACATCAAGTAACTCCTTGTAAAGTACACACCTTATAATGCTAAAAGCATGTCTACTCCTAGCTGCATAACTGCTAAACTACATTTGGACGCTGGTGGAGTCAGAGTAAATGCCACTGAATACAGAGAAATGATAGGCTCCTTGCTTTACCTCACCGCCAGTCGCCCAGACATTCTTCACTCAATCTGTCTATGTGCTCGCTTTCAACTAGCACCTAAATAGTTTCATCTCAAGGTGGTGAAGCACATCTTTCGGTACTTTAAAGGAACCAGACAGCTCCATCTTTAGTACCCTCGTTCCCCTACTTATCTTTTATCAGGTTTTAAAGATTTTGACTAGGCGGATAGGAGACATATGCCATTGAGCTTGAGGGAGCTATAGAGAAAGAAGATATGTCATATCTTCTAGACCTAAGGAGCTAACTTCTTGGAGTGGAAAATCCTGAGATTGAAATGCAAAAATGAAGTGTCTTATAGTGTTGTTTCTAGAAATAAGTACGCAACATCAAAATTTACAAGTCATAGTTGTGTTTGATTATTAATTCATCTTGACGTTTCTGCCCCTAATTAGAGTCTTTCATGGTCCACTCTACTATCTAGCATTGACCTTTCACACAATAGTTGAAGAGATTCACCTCTTGGAGAATAATAGAAATGTCTAATTCAATTAGGTATTGCTTTAGGGTCATTTGGTTCTTGGAATGTTAATTCGTGGAATAATATTTTCGGAATGGAATACCAAAAATAAAATACGACCTTATTTTAGGGGTGTCAAAATCGGGTTTCGGGTCGGGTTGAGCTCAACCCGAACCCGACCCGAAAATAGTTTAGGTCAACCTGAACTTGACCCGAACCCGGAGCGGGTTATGTTTCTTCAACCTGAACCCAGAACGGGTTGACCCGAACCCAACCCATTTTTTTTTAAGTTTTGGATTATTTAATAATTAAATATAATACTTTAATATTAATTGATCATTATATACTATATTTCATCATAAGTTACAGATTAAATCTTTATTTTAGTCATAAATTAAACATTAAAAACTAATTAAGTCATTAAATATAATACTTTAATATTAATTAATCATTATATACTAATATTTAGTATGTAATAAAATAATTTTTAATATAGTACATTCTATTCAAAATATAAGTCATTTTTGAAATGAATCTGGAATTAAATTTGTTCATCTATAAAATGGCATACATTTTGAATAAGAGGGTATATAATGTCAAATATATTTGCTCATAATTAAATGGTTTATTTATTATTTATTTATTACATATATGAATATAATCTATTATAAATTCATATAATTATTATTAATTAATTGTAATTGAAACATATGAATAAAAATAATAACTAAAGACTATATTTAAACACTTATGATTGATGGAGAGAATGAAGGATAGGACATAAATATGAGGAGAAAAGAGAGAATTAGTTTTGTAAATATTGGTAAATTTGTAAAAAACAAAAACAAATTCCTGCGTCCTTTTATAATTATCTTAGTTGCTATATATGTATAATTAATGACCTCCACTTTGCGGTTGAAACAATATGGATCCAACAAGCTATAAATATATATATATATATATATATAAATATATCTTAACGCCTTTCTTTCATTTTATTCAACTTAATTTGCTCACTGACTTGTAGGTCGGGTAAATTGTGCTTCTAGAATATTGTAATAACACACTATTATATCTTAATTCACCTTACATTTTTTTTTGTTTGTTTGTTAGTACTATGTTTTAATAATTGGTGCTTCTAGAAGGGTTTTCTCATATAGTATTTTTTTTGTCTTCGGGGCTATGTCTCTTGTGTCGTGTCGCTTTTCCGCTAGGGGCCGATTGGCCGGCTGAAATCCCTATCATTGATCACTTCACTTGCTCCACTGATGATGCTGTTTTGTCACCTTCACAGTTCAGTTGGTAGAAGCTTACCAACCTCTTCACCTAAATGCATAAATTAATTGCCCAATATGCACAAGTAATCCTTAGGTTCAAAAATGTATAACTGTATCCCACGCATCATTATTATTCCCAAGTAATTACTTTAGTACGAGAAACATAAATGATTATACCAATTAATAAACATGTTATTAATGAATTGACCATCTATAATGTCTTTTTTCAAATCTCAGTCCTTTTTGGCGACTAGAGTCATAGCACATAACCCCGTGTGTCGCTTATCATAATTTTTGTTGATCTTTAATTTCCTTTGTAATCACTTTTTCTTATTTTGGATAGTTAAATAATTGAAGATATAAGAAATGCACAACATTCCACGGGAAGGAAATATGTTCAGCCCTTCTTCTGGAATCTGTTCCTTTATTAACCACTTTTCCCTCTTCTTCCACATCGATGCACACTTCTAATTCTTCCTATATTATACATCTTCACCTTCAACATTAATTATGACCTAGTTGAAGCCTTTCACATTTCTCGTCTTGGTCGTGAAGTAGTTTTACAAGGTAATCCTTTACGGCTTAGTTCGGTTTTGGCGGTTTTGTGGTATATATGTAGTATTTTTTAGGGTGACATTTTTAGTAAAAATGTCAAACTGTATTAGGATATAAGGGTATTAGTGTCTTTATATCTTTATTCCTGTATTTCTGTGATCTCCTGCTTATATAAAGGACTCACACATTCGTAGCTTATTACTGAAGGTTAATACATTGACCTATTTTCTCTATTACTGTCGTGTACTGTCAACATGGTATCAGAGCAAGTTAATGAGTTTTAGATTTTTTTTCCTCACAATCACGGGCAGTTTCTGTTCATTCTTTCCTTCATTCTTTGTTTTCCTGCCGATTTCTTGAGCAATGTCGGACCAAGAAGATTCTCTCGTTCAAGTCGCTGAATCACCTAAGAAGCGAACACGAGGAGGAAGAAAGGTTCCAGTTGCTAAGCGACAGGTGCTGGGTTTAGGAATGGAATACTCAGATCCATTCTATCTTCATTCATCGGATGGACCCGGAATGTCTCTCACGACGATCCAACTTAATGGTCCTAATTTTGGGTTGTGGAAGAGGTCGATTTCACTTTCGTTGCGGGCCAAGAATAAGTACGCGTTCGTTGATGGAAGGTTGCCCCGACCGGAGGACGTTTCGAGCGAAAGGGACGCGTGGGATAGATGCAACACGATGGTCATGGTTTGGATCTTGAACACCATTAATAAGCAAATTTCTTCTACCGTTCTTTACTGTCGATCGGCGAAACAAATCTGGGATCAGTTGATTGAGCGCTATGGGAAACCTAATGGCGTTCGACTCTTGGAGTTGAAGCGAGATGTTGTATGGACTAGTCAGGGGACTGATTCGATAAACAACTATTATACGAAGATGAAAAACTTATGTGATGACCTCGATGATGTTGATGAGTTTCCTGACTGCCTTTGTGTAAGTTCGAATAGTTTGGCTTCGTACAGGGCTCGAGAAAGATTAATGCAGTTTTTTATGGGTTTGAACGATTCGTACTGGGGGATTCGAGGCTCTATACTGGTTATGAATCCTTTACCCAACGTAGACCAGGCTTATGCGATTCTCATCCAAGAAGAGAAGCAGCGCCAGGTTAAGAATGTCCACCCTAATCCTGGGTCTTTTGCTATCAATTACAATGGGTCGCGGAAGCATGACACTACCAAGTATCCCGTTTGTGATTTCTACGGTAAACTCGGACATAGTGTTACTTCTTGCTACAGAAAGAACGGTTATCCACCGAATTTCAAGTTCAAGGGAAAGAAGCAGATAGCAAGTGTGAGTGAAGGGTCGCAAGAAGTTGCAGTTTCTCAGCAGAATCAGTAGAATTTGGTGTCTCCTATTCCTGGAATCTCTGCGGATCAATATCAGTTGATGATGAATTTCTTCAGCAAGAATCAATCTACACTCGCGATGGCTGGTAACATTCTTAGTTTGAACCTTATAAACTTAAAGTACCTATTTGTTGTTCTGCTGTCTGTCTGAGTGAGTCTTGGATCATAGATAGTGGAGCGGCGCACCATGTTTGTTTCAAGGCTGATTGGTTTATAAATTTCTATTCTACTGAAAGAGAATAAATATTGAGTTACCTGACGGTTCTTTGAAATTTGTCAATACAATGGGTGACGTGAGAATTGGTAATTCATTTGTGCTGAAGAATGTGCTATATATCCCTCAGTTTAAGTATAACTTGTTATCTGTCAGTTGGTTTACTAAACAACTTGGTGTGGCTTTATCCTTTTTGAAACATACTTGTGTTTGTCAGGACCATTCTCTGAAGAAGCTAAGGGAGATTGGTAAAGAAATGAATGGCATCTACATTTTGACCAAGGATTCTTTAGATAAATTTTCTGCAACAGGCTCTGGTTATAGAGACATGTTATCTGTTCTTGATAGTTCTTTGGGTCGTAAGGTAGAATGTAATGACAATTCTGTTAAGTCCTTTGATGTTTGTACTGTTACTGCTGAAGATGTGCCTGTCAATAAAAATGTGTCTGTTGATGGTTTTTTTCCTGTTTCTTCGTGGGATGATTTGAAACTTTGGCATATACGTCTTGGTCATTTGTCTCAGAATAAAACTCAAAAGGTAAGAGGAGGGAAGTCCTCTATGAAAAGCAACTTTGTGTGTGAAATATGTTATAAGGCCAAACAGACTAAGTTGCCTTTTCCTAAATCTTCCATTAAGACTAGTGCTTGTTTTGAGTAAGTTCATGGAGATGTGTGGGGCCCTTATAATGTGGCCACACATGATGGTTATAGGTATTTTCTCACGGTAGTGGATGATTTTTCTAGAGCGACTTGGGTTTTCATGTTAACTACAAAGGCTGAAGCTTTCTTTTGCTTGAAACAGTTTGTTAGAGTTGTAGAAAGGCAGTTTGGTACTTCTGTTAAGATTCTGAGAACCGACAATGCGTTTGAGATGGGTTCTTCTTCTGAGGGGAAACAATTTTTTAGTTATACGGGCATTATTCATCAGGTTTCATGTCCATATACACCCCAACAGAACGGTATTGTCGAAAGAAAGCATAGACACCTTCTGGAAACCGCTCGTTCGTTGTTATATCAGTCTAATTTGCCTAAGGTTTACTGGGGTGAGTGCCTACTTACTGCTGTTTACTTGATAAATAGTGTCCTACTAAGCTTCTAAATAGTAAATCTCCTTTTTCTGTTCTGTATAACAGAGAACCTGTTTCAGATGATATAAGGGTCTTTGGATGTCTTTGTTTCTGTTCTGAAACTTTGATTAGAGATAAGTTTCAGCATAGGAGTGTTCCTTGTTGTTTTATTGGCTATCCCTACAATTCGAAGGGATATAAGGTCTTAAATCTTGTTTCAGGTGAGATAAAAGTCAGCAGGCATGTCAAATTTGTTGAACATGTTTTTCCCTTTGTTGTAGCATCTCCAGGTTCAGTTTTTGAAAACCCTGTTAGACATGATGTTTCAGTTGGTAATTCTGTTTTGAACAAGACCAGTTTAATTGTATAGCAGCAGAAGCTAATCAGCCTCGAGCTGGCCATATGAACTCTGATGTTTCACAACATGCTGATGCTATGAGATTAAGCAGGTCTGGTAGGCAGTTAAGAACACCAAGTCATTTAAATTAATATGTTTGTACTGCTGTTACAGATGGTGCTGTTTGCATGCATACTTTAACTTCTTTGGCAGTTACAGAAAAGAAAAAATCACTGCTCCTTTCCTGTTTTTGCTCATATGGAAAACCTTGATGCTTATTATGAGCCGCTGAGTTTTGAGGATGCTAATCAGTATTCTCATTGGAGAAAAGCTATGAGTGAGGAGTTCACTGCTTTAGATTTAAATAATACATGGGAGATTGTGGATTTGCCTCCGAAGAAGAAACCTATTGGCTGCAAATGGGTTTATAAAGTCAAAACCAAAGCTGATGGGAGCATCAAACGATATAAGGCTCACCTTGTGGTGAGAGGTTATACGCAAAAGGAAGGTATTGACTATCTAGAAACGTTTTCTTCTGTTGTAAAGCTGACCACTATCAAAGTGCTATTTGCCATTGCTGTCAAACGAAACTGGTCCATTTTTCAGCTTGATATTAATAACACGTTTTTGCACGGCGACTTAGATGAAGTATATATATATATATATATATATATATATATATATATATATATATATATATATATATATATATATGCAATTACCTAAAGGTTTGTCATCTAATAAAGCTAATCAAGTGTACAGGTTACGGAAATCTTTATATGGATTAAAGCAGGCCTCAAGACAATGGAGTGCTAAGCTCAATGCTACTATGAAATCAAGAGGTTATACCCAGTCGAAGAGCGACTACTCCTTGTTTTACAAAATCCAAGAAGAGCGGTGTGTATATTTAGTTGTGTATGTTGATGATATTGCCATTACAGGGAATGATATGACAGAAATTAATCTGCTTAAAGCTTATCTGCATGATACTTTTAAAATAAAAGATCTTGGCCTTATCAATCTGTTCTTGGGGATTCAGTTTATAAGAGTTTATGAAGGCATTATTCTTAATCAGAAACGGTTTGTTGACAATCTGTTGAAGGAGTTTGACAATGGTAATATCAAAACTCATTCTTGTCCTCTTCCTCAACTTACAAACCGTGATACAGCTAGTAAGAAATTAGCTAATCCTTCTCTGTATAGAAGGATAGTAGGTAAGCTAAATTTCTTATGCAATACAAGACCTGACATAGCTTTTTCTGTACAGCACTTGAGCCAGTTTCAACTTAGCCCAACCGAAGACAACCTTCAGCTAGCGCACTACACCTTGGGTTACTTGAAGGCCACTGCAGACTATGGGATTCTGTTAAAAAGGAATGAAGACTTCAGATTAGAGGCTTTCTGTGACGCAGACTGGGCGGGATGCCATTTGACCAAACGTTCTGTTAGCGGCTTTGTGATTCTCCTTGGGGGAAGTCTCATATCTTGGAAATCGAAGAAGCAGTCCACCGCTTCTCTTTCATCAGCCAAGGCAGAATATCGCTCTATGAGAGCGGTCTGTACAGAGATAGCATGGCTTACTAGACTCTTAAGTGAATTGGGAGTTCGATACATCGCACCTGTTCCTATAAAGTCCGACAGCCAAGCCGCGATTCACATATCGAAGAATCCGGTCTTTCATCAAAGGACCAAGCACATTGACGTCGACGTTCACTATGTTCGTGATCTGTTACAAGACGGCATGATCTTGGTCTCATTTATTCCTTCTAAATCTCAATCGGCAGATATTCTAACCAAGCCTCTCAATGGTCCACTACATAAAGAGGGATTAAGCAAGTTGAGTGTGTTTCCGAAAACCTCTCAACTTGAGGGGGTTGTTAGGATATAAGGGTATTAGTGTCTTTATATCTTTATTCCTGTATTTTGTGATCTCCTGCTTATATAAAGGACTCACACATTCGTAGCTTATTACTGAATGTTAGTACATTGACCTATTTTCTCTATTACTGTCGTGTACTATCAACAAACTGTCACACTGTCAAACAATAGTTTTCAAAACAACCACAAATATACCAGCACAAAACAATCACAAAACAACCAGCATTTTATGCTGCAAAGAGATTGAATACCATAAATTTATAAAATTACCGTAATGAAGAGAATGAATACCGTGCATATTATTGTTTACAAGTTAGGGTTGCGAAATTGTAGTGATTGATGTGAATAAATTAACTAATTTAAAAAATCACTTATTACTTGTTTTTATAAAAATGTCATTGAGTAATAGTTTTTACAAACTATTTACCAAGACCATAAGTTAGGGTTACAAAATTGTAGCGATTGATGTAAATAAATTAACTATTTAAAAAAATTCACTTATTATTTGTTTTTATAAAAATGTCATTGAGTAGTCGTTTTTATAGATTATTTACCAAGACCACATTGTAATGGTAGTACTTTATTTTATTAAAAATAAGGTATAAAATATGAATATTTAATTATATGTACATATAGTAATATATAGGCCATATTTTTTAACAACTAAATTGGTTATTTTTTTGTATGATGTAAACATTAATAAAGTTCACTAATTAATTATTATATTTTCCTTTCATTCAAATGTGAACAAGTAACCTGGTGTGTTAAAACTATGTATAGTTACAATTGTTGCTATCCATTGATAGATTTGTGATAGATAATAGTGAAGTTATTTGTATAGACCTTAATATAAATGTTAACGAAAATTGATTGTAATAAAAATTTGTTGTCTTCTTAGTTAATAAATTATGTATATATTAATCTATATATTTGTTAGTAGTTTCTTTATTTACAACTAAACAATAAATTGTTTTAGAATGTACTATAAAATTTGTAATCGTATCACAAAAATCGGTAAACACACTACACGTAACTAACTTATTCAAAAACGCCGGACGAAACAACCACACTGCCAAACAGCAGTTTTCAAAATTGTCACATATATGTCAGTAGGGATGTCAATCTTGACCCGAACCCGAAACCCGACCCGAAACTGACCCATAAAAAGCCGGGTTCGGGTTGAGATTTTTAACCCGAAATGATTTTTGGGTCGGGTTTGGGTTGGGTCATTGAAACCCGCTTCGGGTTCGGGTTGAACCCGCTAACCCGTAACCCGAAAAAAAATTTAATTAAAAATAGAAAATATGTTATATTTAATGACTTAATTAGTATTTAATGATTAATTTATGACTAAAATAAATATTTAATCGATAACATATGATTATATATTGTACATAATAATTAATTAATATTATTGTATTATATTTTTTATTAAATAATCCAAAATTAAAAAATAAAATAAACTTAAAAAAACGGGTCGGATTCGGGTCAGCCCGCTCCGGGTTCGGGTTAAAGAAGTACAACCCGCCGGGTTGGGTCGGGTTGGGTTGACCAAAACTATTTTCGGGTCGGGTTCGGGTTGAACTCAACCCGACCCAAAACCCAATTTTAACACCCCTATATGTCAGCACAAAACAACCAGCAAAAAGCTGTAAAACAACCAGCCAAAACAACCAGACCAAAACAGCTACAAAACAACCGCAAAAAAGCCATACCGAACAGAGCCTACATGTTCTATCTGAATATCATATCATGTTGTAATAGCCCATACTATCGTTTTCCTTTTTTTTTTAAAGAAAGATAATGATATACAAATAATGACAGAAGTTTGTACGAAAGTTAGATACACAAGGAACCTATATATCAAAATCCTAAGGATATATAAAAGAGCGTGATGATATTGGATGGGGCTTCATTAGTAAAATGTAAAAAGGTAGCGATAGGCCATCCTAAACCAATTACTGACAACAAAAGAGGAAGGATAAAAAAAACCTCAGAAGCTAGAAGTTCAGGACCTTATCAAGCCGGTCAAATCTCGGGGGAAGTACCTATCTTCTCCCAGATGAATGCTTTTATTGCACCCTTGGTATCTGCTAGGATAAGGGCAGGATCCCTTGCCTGGCTTGCCATGGCGCACTTACATCTCTTAGTCCATTTGTAGTAGACATCGTTGACCTCTTCCGCTTGAAGTAGCAGGACAGTTAATGCAATTGCGAATGCTTAACCTTTTGGTGAAGATTCCGAGCTAGTCATACATAGTCCACCATACCTTGCAAAGAAATAATAGGTGACCGCTTATCTATGGAGTGTGCTCACAGAGCCACTTTCTGTTAGCTACTATACCTTATCCAACTCAATTTCATACTAACTTTCTGTATGATCAAACAGTTTGTCTCTTTGATGTGAGATGGAGTAGTCACATGCCCAAACATCTTGAATGATCAAACGGTTTCTCAAGGAACCCCTCTTATTTCTCTTGTTCAACCTTGAGCTCCTATTGTACCTTATCAAGCTTATTTTTTGTTACATGATCATGAACCACTTTCTTTTTCGAAACCGGAAGTCATTATATTAGGAAAGAAGTACATAGCTGAGGCCTAATAAACCTTTAGGAGAACCACTCGACATTGCCAAAAGCACAAAGCATACCGTTGACAACTAGAGATATACCATATATCTAAGGTAACATTCTGACCGGATAAAGGGTTCCAAGACCCAAAAAGCTCGATAACTAGGTTAAGATCCAAGCACCAATACCTAGGTAGACAAATTGAAAGACACCTCAACATAAGAAGACAACAGGTTAAGGCAAAAAACTTATGGAGATTAATATAAGAAACCCACTTATTACTAGAGAAAGACTTAAGCATCGTCCAGACGAACATGGGATCAATCGACCCTGGAAGGAAAAGGAGTCGCCAGGTGAAGTGACCAACACTGGTGCCTCCAATCACCCGGAGTCATTCTCTTTGACAATCTTTGATGAGGTCAGGGACTGCCAACAAACCATTCACAGTAGGAGACAAGGTTGGGTGTTCTTCGTTGTGAACCATCTCAACAACAATGCAAGCTCCAATCCTTGACCGAGATCTGTTCCCATTCTTAACATGGTGATTCACTTTGGAAGACGTACCACCTCAAGGACATTTTCCTTCACAATCCAGTTGTAGTTGTGTTTTTTACTACTAACTACGCAAGGCTGAGCCTTAACATTCTTCATAAGGGGTGAGTCAGCCTGATCATCAACATCTATCGGGGAGCCCTCATTAGTTCAGGAGCTTGTAGTCGAGGATAGGGCATGGTGGGCATTTCCTATGGCACCCGAGGTCTCAATGGGCCACTGAAAACCAATGTTTTATACAAAGGGGATCAATTTGGATGGGGCTTGTGGGCGATCAAGGCCATAAATAAACTTTCAATCCTCACTCACACCTTTAGTTGAGAGTTTCATACTGAAACTAGGCCTGAAGCTCTTAGCCATGGACCGTAAGGAAATACACCCGCAGGAGGGTTAGTGTGAGCCTCGGTTTTAAACCCTATCCTATATTGATTGAAGCTGGTTAGGATCTAACCGGGTTTTAGGTCCACTTATAACCTAAGATTAATAACTATGTCATATAACAATAATTATTAAAACCTAAGCTAGCTCACTGGAACCTATTATAAGTCGCCACCTAATTTTAACCTAGATCAAATTAGGAAAGGAGAGTTCGGGTTCGGGGGCTTGATATTCGACTTATTTAGGGTTCAAATTGCTTTCATTACCCTTCCTAGGTCGCTTTTCTCTACTTGGTTTATTTACGGCTTTCTACAAAGTTGTTTTAACCTAAGTGCGCGCTTCTTTTTTTTTTTTAACGTTTTTTGACAGAAAAATAAAGTGAAATTGAAAGTTACCTAAACTAGGGTTTCAGAGGCAGAATTAGGTCAAATTTGGTTAACGTCCGTAGCCACGGACCCCATGTCCGAGACCACGGACCCCAGCTAACCTAATTATACAGAAAAGTCGAATTTGAAACAAGAAATTTGAAAAGTCGGGGCCACGGACAAGGTGTCCGTGGGCCCGGACATTATTTAGAAAAAACCTAATTTTGAAATTTTAAAATCCCGCCGCCGTCCGTGGGTGTCCGTGGCCACGGACAACCCGTCCGTGGTCCCGGACCATAGGTCCGAGGTCACGGACCACCCACGGACAGGGGTTTTCTGATGGTTCCCGAGGGTGTTTTGAGCTCAAATTTTATGGGTGCGTAGCCTGAAAGATTTTAAACACGTTAGTAACTGAAAGGACTCAATTTGACATCAAAATTAATACGAAACTTAGCAAACAAGTAACAAGGCAGTAGCTGAAACAATTAACGATACAGAAGCGAAAAAGAGTTTGTTTAAGCCCAAATTTTGAGGCAAGACTGATAATGTCATGGGGAGTTAGGAAAGTGAGATTTCTACCTGTTCTACCTTCGGATTCACGATGATTCTTCACACCGGGATTCGTCGAGTGCTCCGTTGATGGCAGGCCCGAAGGGATTTCGAACCAAGCTTCTGGTTGCTGGTTGTTCTTGCTGTTCTTCACGTTTTGGAAGTGTTTTTGAGAGGTTTTGATGATTATTGGTGCTTTGGGGATTGGAAAACGTGTTTTGACGGTGATTTCGGGGGATTTTTGGTATGATTCGGGTGGCCGGGTGTTGAAAAACGTGAGAGAGAGAGAGGAGGCTGTGCCTTCTGTCTTCCTAGGGTTCTTGAGCATATGAGATCCTGATTTTATCAAAAAAACCTATCCTTTATATAGACTTTCTTAAAGATAAAGAAAATCTAGTAAAAGTAAGATTGTTTGGCATTTTAATTAAATGGCTTCCCAAAGGAATTTTGCTGTGAAATTTTAACCACATGTCAAGGATGGAGATTATGAATTTTTTGAGGTGGAATCGAATTTTTAAAATGTTGGAATATTTTTAAATTGAATTTCTCGTCAGATTCAGTCAGAAATTGCTAGAAAATTATTGGAAACTCGAAAAATCAAAATTCCAACGCCATTATGCTTAAAATGTCATCCTCTATCATGGGTTAAAATATCAAAGCATTTCGAGCTGATTTGGGCATCCTTTGGAGGAGAGAGAAAGCTTATAGGAGGTCTTAGGAGCCTTAAAAATTACCAAGACGCCCCTGACAATGACGGAGCTGCTCCACATGCCCTGGAATGCGCCGATTGAGCTGGGATTTCTCACTACTTGACTGAAATGCCTCTTACAACACCAAAACCTCGTAGACCCCAACCAGGGGGGGTCAAAATTTTGGGTATAACAGATTGCCCCCCGTCAACTAGACTTTGTAATGGATGTGAAAAGTCTGGTTGATGCTTGAGTGATGCCCCAAAATTTTGGATTCCACAAAATCCTCCATGTTGTCCGAAACCATGTTGACTACGTCCAGCTATTCGGAGGCGCTGACTACCTAAGCAACAAAACGCTGTCGAGCTGTTCTAAGGCGCTGACTACCTATAAGTGAAAATGTGTCAAGCTATTCTAAGGCGCTGACTACCTAGGTGACAAAAATGAAATAATGCAGTGTCAAGCGGTTCTAAGGCGTCGACTACCTATAATACATGAAATGATGTCAAACTATTCTAAGGCGCTGACTGCCTGTAATAAATGAAATGATGTGATGTCAAGCGATTCTAAGGCGTTGACTACCTAGGATGTGAAAATGGGATGGTATGCAAATGCAGGAATGTTGAAATGCAAAGGATGCTAATGATGCTGATGCTGATGATAATGCTGATGATGTTGATGATGATGCTGATGATGCTCGGATGCTTCTAGGGACCGAAACCCGTGCTAATGCTCCTGGCTAGACCCAATGTGGACTTATTGCCATCGCCCCCCAAGCCGGTGTGCAGGGATAACTCCTGGTAAAAACCCTGGGGACTTATTGCCTCCGCCCACCATTCGTTGATCCCAAAAATAAGTTGACATCGCAGAAGGAGGATTTATTGCCATCACCTAGCCAACTTTCTGTCGCCAGGTCTTGTGACGCGCCTGGATAATGCAACTAGGTCTTATGACGAGCCTATATGAATGAGATGAATGCAATGTGTTTGATGAGAGTGGGTAAGCTAAAAGGGTAATGCTAGGTCTTATTACGAGCCTAAGGGAATGCAACTAGGTCTTACGACGAGCCTAAAGGATGGTTCTAAGTCTTATGACGAGCCTAAGGGTATACAACTAGGTCTTATGACGAGCCTAAAGGATGGATCTAGGTCTTATGACGAGCCTAAGGGAATGCAACTAGGTCTTACGACGAGCCTAAAGGATGGTTCTAGGTCTTATGACGAGCCTAAGGGTATACAACTAGGTCTTATGACGAGCCTAAAGGATGGATCTAGGTCTTATGACGAGCCTAAAGGTGGGATCTAGGTCTTATGACGAGCCTAAAGGTTGGATCTAGGTCTTATGACGAGCCTAAAGGTAGGATCTAGGTCTTATGACGAGCCTAAAGGTTGGATCTAGGTCTTATGACGAGCCTAAAGGACGGTTCTAGGTCTTATGACGAGCCTAAAGGTTGGATCTAGGTCTTATGACGAGCCTAAAGGACGGTTCTAGGTCTTACGACGAGCCTAAAGGTGGGATCTAGGTCTTATGACGAGCCTAAAGGTTGTTCTAAATGAAAGTGAGTAAAATGTATGATGAGTCTAAATGGATGTAGAAGGATTAGGGTTTATGTCAAATCTGAAGATGGTAGGGCTCAAGATGGGCCTACGGATGTTTGGGTGTGAAGGTAGGGCTTAAGACGGGCCTGTGGGAATTTGATGTGGAGGAAGGGCTTAGGATGGGCCTATGAATGTTTGGATGTGGAGGTAGGGCTTAGGACGGGCCTGTGGGATGTGAGAATGGTTTGAACCTTTGGGTTCTGGACTTTTGGGCCTCAATCGGTGTTGTTGTTGCAATTGTTGGAACCAACAATTGCCCCTCATATTCTTTCTTAAGGCAATCTGAGTTAGAGTTCATGGCGATCGATCGGAACGATCGATTGCCCCCAATATTTTCTTTGGCTAAACGTGCGAGCAAGTCTCGTCCTCACAGGGTCAAGGCTTATGTTTTGATGTGGTGCTTCTTAACCCACACTCGACGTGTTTGGTGTTTGCACTCGTTTCTCACTTACGGTCACAACTTCTCAACCATTGAATTTGACATTTGTTAGATTTACGCGTTCAACCTGTTACTTTCACTCGATTGGATACACAACTACTAAGTCGGAAGTCTTTTGAGCTTATAAATGGCTATGGGGTGTGATGAATGACAACAGGATAATGGAGGAATGTTTAGGATATGTGGAGCTATAAGGGTGACCAAAGCTGCAACTTGCACCGTCTCTCGGATTTGCCTTCTTTGTCTTGAAGTCGTTTGGCTACTTCGTGATGACTTCGCTTATGAGCTTGGAACTCTGGATTTTTGAGTTGTTCCTTGCACCTTTTCTCCTTCTTCCAATTTTGGATTTCTTCAAGGCTTTTCAGGTTTGCCTTTCTTTGAATCTTTTTTCCTTCGGGGTTCTTGTGTTTCCCGGTTTTGAACTTTGAGAGCTGTTTTTGATGTTAGCTCAATGGATCCTGTCACTTTGGGCCATTTACGGATTTCGTCATGCTGGCAGCAGTTTTGCTTCTTTGGACTTGTGAAGTTGCTGTTCGGAAGCCGGGCTCCTTGCTCCTTTGGTCACCGGGTCGGTTGTTCATCATTGGCTGGCTATTTTGTGGAGCTTGTAGCGTGTTGTAAAGAGGATGTATACGAAAAGCTCACGGGGGTGCCTAGGGTTTAATGTCAGGGTTCATAAGCTTTTGGCTGTGTGGTGCTGTACCTAGGTGCTTCGTCATCCCTAATAGTTGTGTATCCGTTCTTTGTTACTTTTCAAAGGTTTAAGCGTAAATTTACAAATTATCTCCTTCGATCGGAGTCATGCCATTTGCCTTACCTTTGAATGTGACCTCTCTGGAGTCGTGTAAAAATGACACGCTCTTTCACTCTTGGTTTTATCGCTCAAGGCACTCTCGCGAAGCGTACACTCGGAGACTTGTTTGCACGCTTAAAAAAAGAAATTGTCGTCTTCGGTCTTAAACTCAGATTGCCCCCAGTATTGTTGGGGTTTACGTGACAAACCTTAGAATGCCCAAGTTATTTATGGAGGATGTGTGATGGTAAATGATGGTGGGGTGTTCTTGTGAAGAGATGATTGCTGAATGCTTCATTTTTCCTGTTTCGAGGCTTCTTCTAGTTTAAACTTTGGTGAAGTGGTGGAAAGGTAAAGTGGTAAGACACATGGGTGAAATGACTTCTTTTTACCTTGTTTTGACGACAAAGATGCATAACTAACTTGTGATAGTGGACAACGATTTTCTTCATGCAAGAGTTTTCTCAAATAACATTAAATGAAACATGCAACAAATGTCAAAGCACAAAATCACCAAAAGAAAACTCATGTCTGACGATACAAACGAAAAAAGGACATGAAGCACCTAAAGAAAATTCAAAATCCTAAAACTACTGCCCTGGAGGAGGTGGACGTGGGAAGACTGAATACATGTGAGTCATGAAAGTATCCATGCGACCCTCCATGCGCATCTGCCTACGCTCCATGCGACCCTGGGTGATGTGGAGAGACTGGATATCCCTCGCAAGCTCTCAAGTGTGGCTGGCTGTGGTGGCGGAGCGGGTAAGGCGTAGTAGGAGGAAAGTGGTATAGGGTACTCAGTACCCATGTAGCTCGGTCCCTCACCCTGGTAGGTGTATCCTCCTGACGGGTCCTCGTGGTGTGGGACATCCTCAGGCTCTGGTGCCTGCTGCCTCTGCCTGGGCCGGACTGGTCTCTGAGAGAAGACTCTGGCCTGCTGTGGGAAGGCCCAACCCTGATCGGCTGAGTAGCCAAGGGACCTCAGCATCTCCATGGTGTAGGTGGGATATAAAGGCTCCCAATCATCATTCTCCATCGGGACCCGTGCGCACTCGCACAGCCACTGAATGAAACTCGGGTAAACCAAAGCGTGGCGACCGGCCCGGGCTGCTATCATCAGGTGGTCTCTCATCAGAACCGACAGCGGGATCAAGCCTTCTTCTGAGTCGGGTGGATGCTGAATGTACCTCATGAGGAAGTAGTAGCGAGCGGAGACGTCGTTACGTGCTTTCGGTAGCACATTACGAGACAAGACCTCCAATAACACCCTATCAATAGCAGTAGGTAAAGCGGAGGGGAGGATCACCTGCTTCCTTGGCTGATCCCTCGTAGAAGAACGAACGCGCTCTGATAGAGTAGAGTGCTGCAGATAGAACTGGCGTGCCTCGCTCTCCAAGGCTGCCATCGACTCTAGTCCCCTGTGCTCAGGGTCACTAGGATGCAAGCCGTAAAAATGCACAAAGTCGTCTAAGCCCACAGTAATGGGCTGACCACGTACATAAGATACCACAGCCCCAGTATCGTCCTGGTCCAAGTTAGCATAGA
>CM041776.1:432485182-432524041 GCA_023374045.1 Limonium bicolor
ACTCTATCACTAACTCTCTAACATAGCTCTTCGGGCAGGTAAGCAACCCCACCCAGTGAAGGTGCTGAAACAGGTGATCGAGGTCAAAAGTGGCGATCACATCATCGCTGAAGAGACGCTCCTGCTGGATGGAAATATCCTGATTCTCATAAAACCAGCGCTCCTGCTGAGCTCCTCTGAAACGGGTATGGTCATAGGTAGGGGATGTCTCTCTGCGGCGCCTGCGACGTGGCTGAGAGCCCGATGCCCCAGCCTCAGCTACCCTACGGGAACTCCTGCGACCTTCCATGATATGCCTAAGGATTCAACAAAAATAAAAGACATATAATTCTACAAGAATTTTGGCAGAGTTTCCCCTAAATTTTCATGAATCCCGTGCTTTCAAATGCACTCCACACCATATAATCAGTCCTAGGATCTACTACACATGCAAATTTTAAACATTCCACAAGCTAGAAACGTGAGGAACCACATTTCACACTTAAAACACACTAAACTAAAACGGACGACTATTGGCAGTTATAAGCAGTTTTAACCTTCCAAACAAACTTTTCACGTTTTAAAACGTCCTTTTAAAGCTAGGTGGCCATTTAAAACATAAAAAAAACTTCGAAAATTTAACCCGAGAACCACCATTGTCGTCTTCTTCCTAGCTCCAAATTTCGTTTTTCTTCGTATCTTCACCAAAATGGACAAATGAGTAGTCAAAATGTAGAGAAAACTTACCCAAATACAATGGTGGAGGAGTATTTTGGATTGGGAGTCGGGAAGGTGCTGAAATTAGACAAAAACCGTTCGCCCTGGACTTGGGTTGGACGTAACTTTCAGCCTTCGTAAGTGCTCGAAATGGGGAGATCTTGGTATGGAAATGCTCAGAATTGAAAGAGGGATATTTTTTGAGCAAAATGGCGGTGGAATGGAGTGATTTGGTCAAGAAACGAGTGAGATATGGAGGAGAGAAGTTAGGGTTTTGGAAATGGGGGTTGCTGGAATGAAAATGGTGAAATTGGGGAAGAATCCCGATTTGAATCGGGTGAGTAAAGTCACTAAACGAAACGGCGCCATTTGGCGGTCAAACGGACGCGTCCGAGTCAACGTCCGGGGCCACGGACGGCGCGTCCGAGGTCACGGACGCCCACTTTTTTTTCCTTTTTTTCGAAGATTAAAAGATAAATTTAAAAGAAAACCAAACAAAATACTCTTTATTCATCTCGAAATTAAAAGAAGAACAATTTATAGAGTTCTAAGAAAACAGAAAAAGCCTAGGATTAGGTGTCTAAAACGCAAGCTTCCTCTTGACAACTCTTGGCTCGGCTACCCCCTCCTTTCTTCGTTTGAATGCATCCACCTCCTCCTTTTGACCGTATAGCCATTTCCGATAACTTGCCGAGAGCTCCAAGTCTTCAGGTGCTAGGGGCTTCACCACTTGAACTTCCCCTTCGAGTCGATCCATCATGATTGCGTGAAGAGCCTCATGGTCATATGCTTTCCTTGGCGCTTCGTATAACAAACCCTTGGGTCGGTTTTGGGCTCGCCCGATCTGACGGCTGGAACGCCACGGATGAATGGCATGAAAGTTCTCAAAACCAGGTAACGAGATCCCTCTGTAATAACCTCCACACATTCGAACTCCTTCAATTTTCCAAGTCGAGACTGTCCACCGGACCTGATGTCCCTGCTGAATAGAGTTCAAGAAAGCTGGCCATCCGTTAACCGGTTCCTCGGGGGTGCGTCTTCTAGGGAGGTGCTGAACCGTGAACGTCTGGTTGTACTCAGGAATCAGCTTGAGCCGTTCAAAAAGCCAAACTTGCAGAAGATGAATGCTTCCTTCGAAGAAGTAAGGGGTATCTTTTGACTTGGGCCATGAATCCAGACTCTGAATAATTTGTGCAACTATCAATGGTCCCAAGGCGAAACCAGCTCGAACCTGTAGAAGCAAAGGGAAAACTTTTCGGTGTATAGCCATGTACGGGGTTCTGAAGAGGTAGACTGCTAGCAATGCGAGATCGAGAAAATTCCTTTTGTGCTCCAGGGAGATCTCAGAGGTAATGAAGTCTGAAAGGGTTTCCACTGGCAATCCCTCGGGCCCTACCATTCCTAGCAATTGGGTCGGACTTAGCCCAAGCAAATGGGAATGAGCCTCGACCGGTGAGGGTGTCAAGTTCGGTACTACTGGGCTAGCTAGGGTATTGGCCCCTAGAAGTGCGTCAAATTCCTCAGGCAGTAAAGTCAGCTCATTATCTCCAAACTTGAAAAGATGTTCAACCGGATCCCAATGGTTAATAGCCGCTCTCAGGAAATCTTCGTGCAATCGTGTCTGGGATAAATATGCCAGAGTGTGGAGGATAGACAACTTATTGACCTTCTTTGACCAGTTGAACACATCTTTCATAGTTTTGTCACAAGACTTGTTGAATTCGAAGCAGTGGGCCATGGACTTTTTCCTGTTTTTATCAAGAAAAGAAAACACATACGGGGTATCAATCAGCACTCAACTTTGCTTATGGGCCACAAACAACTGGGACTTCGAACTGGGTTGGGCCAACTGTGGGGTGATTCCCTATCCGTTCTAAGTCTAATCATGGGCCAATCACAAGAGCAAACAAGGTTCCACACAAATTCAACATGTCCTCACCCGACGACCTTGATTAATGGGTATGGATCAATCCGGAGAGGTGCTTGGGGCGCTGGCCCAGGTCACCACAAAGGAATAGGGCTTGCATGCTATCCTCTTTGGGCTCCCCCACTTTTTTCACATCACCAGAAGGTGTGCGTCTACGGTCGGGTCTTTGACTGACCAAACAATGGGCTAGGTAAGGGTACTGCCAGGAAAATGCTGCTTGGGGCTAAAGCCCAGGTATTAAGGGGGTGTGGTTAGACGACACCCTCCTCTTTTCCCCCACTTGTTCACATCACCTAAAAGGTGTGAGTCCCTGACAGGGGACCCTCGAACGGGTCCCAGGGTGAAATTGGTTTGTGTGGACCCTCGCTCTCATATGATGCAAGGGTGCAAAAATTAAAGTGTGCACAAAGGTAAACAAACAATATAATAAAAGCCATAAATAAACAACAATTCGAGTTAAGCCATCTTTCTTAAAATTAAACAAGTTAATATTAAGAATTTTGTCCCCAGCAGAGTCGCCAGTCTGTGAGCCTCGGTTTTAAACCCTATCCTATATTGATTAAAGCTGGTTAGGATCTAACCGGGTTTTAGGTCCACTTATAACCTAAGATTAATAACTATGTCATATAACAATAATTATTAAAACCTAAGCTAGCTCACTGGAACCTATTATAAGTCGCCACCTAATTTTAACCTAGATCAAATTAGGAAAGGAGAGTTCGGGTTCGGGGGCTTGATATTCGACTTATTTAGGGTTCAAATTGCTTTCATTACCCTTCCTAGGTCGCTTTTCCTCTACTTGGTTTATTTACGGCTTTCTACAAAGTTGTTTTTAACCTAAGTGCGCGCTTCTGTTTTTTTTTATTTTTTAACGTTTTTTGACAGAAAAATAAAGTGAAATTGAAAGTTACCTAAACTAGGGTTTCGGAGGCAGAATTAGGTCAAATTTGGTTAACGTCCGTAGCCACGGACCCCATGTCCGAGACCACGGACCCCAGCTAACCTAATTATACAGAAAAGTCGAATTTGAAACAAGAAATTTGAAAAGCCCGGGGCCACGGACAAGGTGTCCGTGGGCCCGGACATTATTTAGAAAAAACCTAATTTTGAAATTTTAAAATCCCGCCGCCGTCCGTGGGTGTCCGTGGCCACGGACAACCCGTCCGTGGTCCCGGACCATAGGTCCGAGGTCACGGACCACCCACGGACAGGGGTTTTCTGATGGTTCCCGAGGGTGTTTTGAGCTCAAATTTTATGGGTGCGTAGCCTGAAAGATTTTAAACACGTTAGTAACTGAAAGGACTCAATTTGACATCAAAATTAATACGAAACTTAGCAAACAAGTAACAAGGCAGTAGCTGAAACAATTAACGATACAGAAGCGAAAAAGAGTTTGTTTAAGCCCAAATTTTGAGGCAAGACTGATAATGTCGTGGGGAGTTAGGAAAGTGAGATTTCTACCTGTTCTACCTTCGGATTCACGATGATTCTTCACACCGGGATTCATCGAGTGCTCCGTTGATGGCAGGCCCGAAGGGATTTCGAACCAAGCTTCTGGTTGCTGGTTGTTCTTGCTGTTCTTCACGTTTTGGAAGTTTTTTGAGAGGTTTTGATGATTATTGGTGCTTTGGGGATTGGAAAACGTGTTTTGACAGTGATTTCGGGGGATTTTCGGTATGATTCGGGTGGCCGGGTGTTGAAAAACATGAGAGAGAGAGAGAGAGAGGAGGCTGTGCCTTTTGTCTTCCTAGGGTTCTTGAGCATATGAGATCCCGATTTTATCAAAAAAAACCTATCCTTTATATAGACTTTCTTAAAGATAAAGAAAATTTAGTAAAAGTAAGATTGTTTGGCATTTTAATTAAATGGCTTCCCAAAGGAATTTTGCTGTGAAATTTTAACCACATGTCAAGGATGGAGATTATGAATTTTCTGAGGTGGAATCGAATTTTTAAAATGTTGGAATATTTTTAAATTGAATTTCTCGTCAGATTCAGTCAGAAATTGCTAGAAAATTATTGGAAACTCGAAATATCAAAATTCCAACGCCATTATGCTTAAAATGTCATCCTCTATCATGGGTTAAAATATCAAAGCATTTCGAGCTGATTTGGGCATCCTTTGGAGGAGAGAGAAAGCTTATAAGAGGTCTTAGGAGCCTTAAAAATTACCAAGACGCCCCTGACAATGACGGAGCTGCTCCCCATGCCTTGGAATGCGCCGATCGAGCCGGGATCTCTCACTACTTGACTGAAATGCCTCTCACAACACCAAAACCTCGTAGACCCCAACCAGGGGGGGTCAAAATTTTGGGTATAACAGTTAGTCTGGTTCGAGTAATCCTTTGTAACATGGGTGAATAAGCCGCATCTTAGGCAGATGGCTAATATCTTTTCGTAGGATACCCTCAACACAGATTCACACCCCTCAACCAAAATCTTAACACAACGCCGGACCGGTTTATGAATAACCAAAAGAATCTTGAGCCACATGTAATCACTGAAAGATCAATTATCTTCCTAACTGTCTAGCCAGATTGCTACATGACTATCTCACATCCTCTTCTAATCCTATCGACAAGATCCTCTTCTACTTACCTAGTCTATCGGACTAGAAAGCACTTTGTTGGAATTGGAAGTCTAAGAGAGAGAAAGTTTGAGTTCTGAATGCAACAAATACTGGTATGTATTTCATGGGGTGAATCCTTATTTATAGTTTTCTTTACAATCTTCTAAAAGTGCCAACCTGTCAGTTAGTTATTGCCATGTTGTCATTTTGATATTATAAGGCAATAACGTATTAAAGATGTGACCGGTCACATGCGACCGGTTGTTATTTATACATCTATTTCATTAGACGGATAAGCGTATACGCCCGGTCGCTATCTATGCCTATTTCTCGTCATCCGACCGGGCACATAAGACCGGTCGCTATCTACGCCTATTTTGCTATACAGCCGGTCGTTTAGCGCTCGATCGTTATCTTCTTTATCTAAATAAGTGATGCTTCTTTGGCCTTTTCTTGGTTCTCTGGTTGGTCTCGTTTTTCCCTTCTGTATCAGTCCCACAAGTTCTACTTTTTAAAGATCGGATGAAAAAGTAGAACTTGCCAAAATAGTCGTGGTTGATTCAGAAAATTTTGCTGGTTTTTTGAAGTCCCACGAGTCCGCCCTTGCGTCCTTCTCCATCCTTCTTAGTCCCACAAGTTCTTTTTCTTTGCAAAGTCATGGAAAATGAACTTATTCCCGCTCGTGCCAAGCTCGTGTTGTACTGGACTTTTGATTGTGTGTGTGTGCCTACTTTTTCATAAGGAATGTGCAGAGTCTCTGCTTTTCCTGTAAAAGGGCGGTTTTCGTACCATCTAGGGGTGTGCAAACGGTTAAAACAGATATCTGTTAACCGAAGTTTGAAATAAAGTACGTGTTCGGTTATAACCGAATTAACCGAACTTAATACTAATATCCGTTTTAACCGATAGCCGTTTTAACCGATAACCGGTTTTTATGTTACACTAATAACCGTTAACGCCCGATAACCGAAGTTTATGAAATAACCGAATTTCCTAAAATAACTGAAACCAAATACCACTGAGTTTTTGCTTAATTCACGATATACCACTGTGTTTTTAAAATTACACAGGATAACACTAAGTTTTTACTTATTTCACCAGATAGCACTCTGTCTCATATTTTGTTAAATCTTCCATTAATATCCCTAGAAAAAAGACTAAACTACCTATATAAATAGTTAAACAAAAGGGGTGTCTTATGAAATTTATCAGTATGACCAATCACTTTCAAGTTGTTAATTAATAACAGGGGTAGTTTAGTCATTTTCCTGGAATATTAACGGAACATTTAACAAAATATGAGACAGAGTGTTATCTGTTGAAATAAGTAAAAACAGTGTTATCCTGTATAATTTTAAAAACACAGTGGTATATCGTGAATTAAGCAAAAACTCAGTGGTATTTGGTGAAATTTCCCTAACCAAAATAACCAAACTTTCTTAATTGACCGAAATAATCAAAACCTAAAACTAATTGAGTGAGTAGTGAAATATTAGTTAAAATTAAAAGGTTAAGAAAAAAATGAGGGTGTGTTCACTTCATGCAACAGAAACGGAATGGAATCAGGAAAGAGAATGGAAAGGAAAGGAAAGGAGGGATTTCCTGTAATTAAAAAAACTGTTTGGTTTTAACTTAGAAACAGAATAGAATTATGCATCATTCCCTTTGTTGTTGTTTAGTTTTGAATATAAGGGAATTACCATTTTCTTCAAAAAAAGTTATACTTGTTTAATTCAATATTAACATCATGTAATAATTTTTGTTTCTAAATCTCTAAATGATCATCTATGTTCATTAATTTCATAAACATATTGATAGTTAAACAAAATATAAATAAGAAATAATCTTAATTATATATTCAGTAAAAATATAAACACTTTAATCAAAATAAAAAATTATTAATAACATCAAAATTATGTTATAATTCAAAAATATTTGCAATATATTATAGATATTTATCTAATACATACATTAGATAATGTTTAATATTTTAAGAATAAGTTTATATGTTAATATCTTGTTTTATATTTCTCAATATCTTTTGGTATTAGCTAAAATAATTTAGTTCACATTCAATTAAATAATATTTAGTTTACATATTAATATTTTCAATAATATAAGGCTATTAAAATAAAATAATAACTTTTTTTATTAAAGTGAACTGTTTATGATAATGAAATAATTAATAACGACTATACTTAGTTTTTAGTACTTATACTATAGTCATTTATTTCATATTAGTAAGTTTTTTAAAAGTTTAATGGTATAACTTTTAAATGTAAAATTTTAAAAATTTTGTTTTGAATATTATTATATGTAATATTTGATATATATATATATATTTATATTAAATATAAATATTTAGTATATAACAAAAATAACTAAATGACCATTGTAAATATTTTATTTAAGATAAAACATCTAACATATTTGCTCATACATAAATTTTTTACTTTAAATTTTTCTTTAAGTATATGTTACTCATAATTTTTAATTCTTAAAATATTTATTTAAATTAAACATTGTTTGAAACAACGATGATGAGTTACGTGGTGGGAGAGAGTGATGGAAAAGGAAGGAAATGGAATACTATTCCCCATGATTTTAGGGGGAATGGGTAAGAACGGAATTGGGGGTTTTCAAAACTAGAAAGAGTGGAAAGATAATCATTAAAAATTAAAAACAAACCATCACAAAGGGAATGATTCCCATTCCCTTTCTTAATTACCCCCAAGTGAACACCCTAAAATTTATAAAAGTATTTTTTTATAAAAGTTTAGTTGTTACGAATAACCGAAGTTTGAATTCCAATATCTATTAACCAAACCGTACTTTATTACGGATAACCGTTTTAACCGAAATAACCAAACTTTTGTAAAACGATTAAAAAATACGGCGATCGAACCCAAAAAAAATGGTTATTTCGAATAACCGAAATAACCACCCCGTTTGCTCACCCCTAGTACCATCTATTATTTTTAATAAAATTTTGAAAGAGGGAAATTTACCACCTTTATATTTCAGAAAGCCTGTTATTTTCTCTTTCCTCGTGTTTTTTGCAACTGCTTCTTGTTCTTTCAACTTCCAGCTCCTTTCATCGTCGTTTTCCTCCTTCCTTCCACTTCCTTGTGCTTCACAAGCTTTAATTTTTGTAGACAATGGCCTCCTCAAGTTCTTTGAAGGGTAAGACAAACGGTTTTGTCTCCGCCGTGGAGGCGGTCCAAGGTGCTAAGACTGGTAAGAGTTTCCATGCAACTCTGTTATCCCCTGATCACCCTTTTGCTGAAGGTCGCCAATCCCTTCTTTCTTCCCTTGACATTGCTTCTTTAGATGAGATTTTAAAGGATGTTAAAGTTCGTCTGGACACCCGCATTTCCTCCCTTCTGCCGATTCTCATCCCCAAGATGATTTCGGCTTAGGATATGTAGTATATTCTGAAATTTTTCTTCGTGGCTTATCAATTCCGCAGCACCCTTTTGTTCTCGGCTTCCTCATTCGTAGATGTTGTACCCTTGCTCACCTCCACCCCAAAGCCATAGCCTATCTTCACATGTTTGTTGCTATTTACTCAGAGAGCAGGATTCGCCCTACGACAACTGAGTTCGTCCAATTTTTCACTAGCTGAGTTGATCCTGACAGCTTAACTATTTCTGCTAATGCTGGTTTCTCGCTTTTTTATTATAAGAAAGCTTTTCCTCGCTAGAATTTGAGGTGGTTTGTTGTCGTCCCTCTTCGCGGTCGATTTTTAAGAGTTCCCTATTGTTCTTCTTTCAAGAAAGGGCAATTATGTAGCACACCATCGTCAAATTCCGAGATGCCTATCTCTCGGGTTCTCAAGACTAAATAATAATCAAGAGAGTGTGGAGGTGTTTTTTACCAACGTGCGGCTGGCTTCGTTGAAGCATACTGAAAGTATGTGTTTTTTTCTTATTTCTTTTTTCCTGCTTTTTGTAGGTTTCGTCCTTACTTTGCTGCTTCTTTCACAGATTTCCCCCAAATTGGGGAGATGGTGGGCCCATTCTACGCCTAGAACTTTGTCATCTTCAAGAAGGGAGACGAGAAAGTTGATTACTATGCTTCTATCGATGCGGCCAAGGATGCGGCAAAACATTTGACCCAAGAAGCTCCTGTGTATAAAAAGAGACAGAGGGATGAAGGTGAGAACGACCCATTGAAGAGAAAAAAGAAAGACAAAATCAGAGGGTCGCCCAAAATCAGAGGGTCACCCGAACCGGCGAGTACTGCACCCTTGCTAGGTACATGGCACACGAGTCCAGAATCTGGTCGACGTGTGTTCCTTCCTCTTACTCCCGGGTCCGGCCTGAATCTTAGTCCCAGTGCGGGTTGGGCGTCCAGGCATGCAACCCCGATTTCTACTCTGTTCCTAGATTTAACGGGTTAATTTTCTTCAGATTCTGCTTGCGGTCATGCTCTTGAGGAAAGGGCCTCGGACTATGACCCCCAGGGCGAAGGTGCTTGCCCCTTTTTTCTTTCTTCCTTTTTTTTATTTTACGTAATTACTTATCTTTGTGTATTTCTTTTCTTTCCGCCCCTGTTTCCACTGAAGATACCATGGTCGGGCGGTCTCCACGCCACCGCCCAACAGGATTACCTAAAGAAGCTTGGCAAATAAGTTGTGTCTAAGCCAAAAGAGAAAAAAGAAAAAAAATACCTGGTAAGAAGCTCAAGATTTCAGATACAATAGATCTTGATGCTATTGCTGAGGAAAGTGCCCCTGGTGCATACATCAGCCAGCAACGGAATACCGGGCGGTCCCAGAGGATCCAGAGATTCGGAACAAGATGTGGGAGAACTTTATTGTTTCCTCCTCGACACCTCCACCGCCAGTCAGAGAGTATTTATGCGGTCCTTCCAATAAGGAGGGGAAGTTCTACCACTGGACGTTTCTTATGGCAGCCGAGGTCTCAATGGGCCGCGGACATCCAATGTTTCCTACAAAGGGGATCAAATTGGATGGGGCTTGAGGACGACCAGGGCCACAAATAAACTTCCAATCCTCACTCACACCTACAGTTGAGAGTTTCTTACTGAAACTAGGCCTGAAGCTCCTGGCCTAAGGAAATACACCCGCAGGAGGGTCAGTCTGGTTCGGGTAATGCTTTGTAACATGGGTGAATAAGCCGCATCTAAGGCGGATGACTGGCATCTTTACGTAGGGATATGATAAGCCTCAAACTTATCATGTTTTAGAAGTTAGAATTATAGGAATACTAATTAAAATAAGGATAAAATAGCTAGTTTTTATATTATCTTACATACATAGTTCATTATAATAAATTCAGACTTATGTTTGCTATGTTTTCGTGTTAGGAATAAATCTCTAATCAAAGGATGAAGTTATGCCGGGCGCGATGCCGGATGTCCTATTCACGGCATGAGTATGGAGTTGTATAGAGGATGTGCCGGATGTGCTGCCGGGTGTACTGCCGGATGTGCTACCAAGTGTCTAGTGTCCGGTGCAAGCTAAAAAGTCGTCTCAGTTCACAAAAGTTAGCAGTTAATTACCGTTAACAAAGTAACCGATGCTGGGTGTGGTGCCGGACATCCATGTCCGGCACAAGCATCTTTTCACGCCGATTTGGTGGTTTAATTGACCGTTAAAAATCAAGTAATGCCAGACAAGCCTATACGGCATGAATCCCGGCACATGTGGAAATTGAAGTTTATAAATAGGTCGAAGTTCTGTAGAAATGGACACTTCAACATTCCGTATTTTTCCCTCCATCATCCGTATTCATTCGCATGCATCCCCATTGTTGGTGTCACTTCTACCAAGGAGTCATGCGCATCCAATCCATCCATGAGAGAAGATTTCCATCGGGTTGAGGCTGTGTTAATTTCCTTTTCCTCTTGTGCTCTTCTTTTATTTTGTATGGATGGTTGAGTAGGATCCCTTGTTATTCTTGGTTAGGGATGAATATTCCTTGTAAACAAATATGATCATTCAATATATTTGTAAGCATTAACTAAGATTTTTGATCTTTAGGAAAAGTTGAATATGTTGGCCACTTTCTTTTCATTCAAAGTTCTGCCTTTTGTCAATCAAACAAGGGCAGAATGGGTTGTGAAAATCTTAGTGAACTTTACCATTGTCTACTACAAATTAGGAGATGATACTTAAGATTAGGAATTAACCCTTATAGTCTTCATTGTCTTGTTCGTTTACTGGCATAACATTTGCTGGATTCGATAATAGATTGTGAGTTTCCTATTTTGAATCTGAAACTGGAAAAAATATTGACATTTTGGTCTTGTCGGGTGTACTGCCAGGTTTACGATGTCCGGCGCATTCAACGTCTTTGAATGTGCGTGCGTTCGTGTCTGGCGTATTCAACGTCTTTGAATGTGCCGTGCATTCGTGTCCGGCATGACATCCGGCACATCCATATGTTTGGTTAATTCGAGACTTGCTAATTAAATGTTGTGATCATATTCTCAATTAGGTTGATTATAATCCCGAACCTAGGATAATTCATTGTAAATAACCCATTTAGTTAGATTATTAGTTAATTATTCTAATTTGAATTAATGATCATTTTCCCCCTTTTGTTAGAACTAGGAAATTACTAAGGATTAAGACTGATTTTCTATTAAGTCCCTTGGGTTCGATACTCTTGGTCGTAATTTACTTACACTTTACTCTAACCGGGATTTTTGCTACCCGTATTAGAGTTAGTAGGATTCTTTTGTTTTTTTTGTATATAGTTTTCTCTACTAAAAATTTTTAGCAGCATGGCGGGAACCTTTAAATTATTTAATAAAAAATAAAAAAACAGAGTTAATATATATAAATAATACTGAATAAGTTGAAATCTTATCAATGTTTTACTAAGCTTATTGCATGCTCTTTGATAAAGTAAGATTGGGAAAGGATAAGTGATTGTTCTCTCAAGAGGTAAGCTTTCTAATAAATCTACATTTCTATTTTAAACTTCATGACTCTCTTTATTAATTAGCACATGAGTATATGACCTTACTGCTATTTTAATTTTTGATTTACTTCTGGGTAATGTTTGTCCTCCCTTCTCTTTCGAAACAGTGAAAATTATTTTGGGTGAAAATCTTAAATAGGGTTTGCAAAAGAAGAAAAGAAATAAAAAGAGAAAAAATAATGAAGCATTCTATTCCATGAGGTTGCAAAAATTGTCTCGGAATAAAGAAACACTCGAGAGTTTTTCCTTTTGTTTTATTCCTAAATTCCCTATTCTTAAATAAAATCATGGCCAGGTTTAGAAACCCTTGAAAAATAGGGCTGAATCATGGAAACCAGCAATAAGGATCTTGGTCATATTCAGTTACCCTTGAAAAATATGGCTGAATTATGGAAACCAGAAAAATGAGATATTACAAATCCCTTATATAAAATAACCCAGAAGTTTTTGATCAGTTTTGAAATTATATATTTTGTTTTATACACATTAGTATGTTTTTGATGGTACAAGAAGGATTAAGTGATGCTTGTGAATAAGAGTCAGGTAGTTAGAATTGACTTATTTAGTTGTCATTTTTAATGGTATCTGTTTTGTGCACAAACAGTTATTCTTTTCTGATTAAATTTGCTCGAGGATGAGCAAAAGGTAAGTGTAGGGCGTTGATAAGCCTCAAACTTATCATGTTTTAGAAGTTAGAATTATAGGAATAGTAATTAAAATAAGGATAAAATATCTAGTTTTTATATTATCTTACATACAAAGTTCATTATATAAATTCAGACTTATGTTTGCTATGTTTTCATGTTAGGAATAAATCTCTAATCAAAGGATGAAGTTCAGTCGGGCACGATGTCGGATGTCCAATTCACGGCATGAGTATGGAGTTGTACAGAGGATGTGCCAGATGTGCTGCTGGGTGTACTGCCGGGTGTACTACCGGATGTGCTGCCGGGTGTCTGGATGTCCAGCACAAGCATCTTTTCGCGCGGATTTGGCGGTTTAATTGACCGTTAAAAATCAAGTAATGTCAGGCAAGCCTATCCGGCATGACTCCCGGCACATGTGGAAATTGAAGTTTATTAATAGGCTGAAGGTCTACAAAATGGACACTTCAACATTCTATATTTTCCCTCCATCATTCGCATTCATTCGCATCCATCCCCATTGTTGGTGTCACTTATACCAAGGAAAACTGCGCATCCAATCCATCCACGAGAGAAGATTTCCATCGGGTTGAGGCTATGTTAATTTCCTTTTCCTCTTGTGCTCTTCTTTTATTTTATATGGATGGTTGAGTAGGATCCCTTGTTATTCTTGGTTAGGGATGAATCTTCTGTGTAAACAATATGGTCATTCAATATATTTACAAGTGTAAATTAAGATTTTTGGTCTTTAGGCAAAAGTTGAATGTGTTTGCCACTTATTCTCTTCATTCAAAGTTCTGCATTTTGTTAATCAAACAAGGGCATAATGGGTTGTAAAAATTTTAGTGATCTTTACCATTGTCAACTACAAATTAGGAGATGATACTTAAGATTAGGAATTAACCCTTATAGTCTCCACTGTCTTGTTCGTTTATTGGCATAACATTTGTTGGATTCGATAATGGAATGTGAGTTTCCTATTTGAATTTGAAACTGGAAAAAGTATTGACATTTTGGTCTTGCAGGGTGTACTGCCGGGTTTACGACGTCCGGCGCATTCAATGTCTTTGAATGTGCCGTGCGTTCGTGTCCAGCATACATCCGGCGCGTCCATATGTTTGCATAATTCGAGACTTGCTAATTAAATGTTGTGATCATATTCTCAATTAGGTTGATTATAATCCCGAACCTAGGATAATTCGTTGTAAATAACCCATTTAGTTAGATTATTAGTTAGTTATTCTAATTTGAATTAATGATCATTTCCCCCTTTTTGTTAGAACTAGGCAATTACTAAGGATTATGACTGAATTTCTATTAAGTCCCCTGGGTTCGATACTCTTGGTCGTAATTTACTTACACTTTATTCCGACCGGGATTTTTGCTATCCGTATTAGAGTTAGTAGGATTCTTTTGTTTATTTGTGTATATAATTTCCCCTACTAAAAATCTTGTTAGCTGGATACCCCCAACACAGATTCACACCCCTCAACCGAAATCTTAACGCAACATAGGACCGGTTTATGAATATCCAAAAGAACCTTGAGCCGCATGTAATCACCAGCTTACCTCCTTGCTGAATTCAAGGAAAGTACCAGATCTGCTTTCTAGGCGGTGATCAAAAATGTTGTTTTGGAAGAGTAGAGGAACATGCTGGATCCTTACCCAAATGTTATGGAAAATGAGCCATCAATGGACCAAGTTTCACGGTTGAGAACAACATGCACAAGCTCCATTCTTGTGAACTCAAAAAGAGAAATACATTTTCCAGCAATCTGAGCCTTGAGGCCGTCTTCCATCTGCCAGACCTTATACGCCTTTTGGAGAGAAGAACTTACAAAGGAGGAGGAACGATCGAAGGGAGTAAATGATCTTCATATGCGAGATCATCCAACAAAGTAATTTTGCCTTCTTTATAGGTGAGGGTAAGCTCCTCACATTTGGCTGCAATATCATCCACCGGAGCATGCCGGGAGGGCTCGGATAGCTTAGGCAAAGACAAGGATGCATGAAGAAAGGAGAATGCAGAATATCGGCTAGGGAGGGACAGAGGATGAAGAGAATGGAGGCGTGGGGTGAGCAAGCTAGCAGCAGAGTCTAACCCCACTCCCACATGCAAAATACAATCATTAGGAAGTCCATTCCCAACACAGACTGCAAAATTCAGAGTGTTGAAATGAGGAGATTTCACAACACCAGGTTGAGTAGGGTGGTGGACATACAGAAAGGTCTTTGCCTAAGCAAACAAAAGGGCCGGATCAATGCAGAAGCCAAACATAGAAGGAAAGAAGAAAGGAAAGGAGACTCCCGCCGAAAGGAGAATGTCCGATAATGAACCACTTGAGACTATAGCGCTAATTAGTATATTAAGTCCGATCATGATCCACTTGAGACTATAGCGCTAATTAGTATATTCAAGTTTCTTCTTGATTATTCTATGTGTAGACTTAAAGTCAAGCAGCTCGTGCATTTTTCATGCCAATTAAAATATCTATGTACCTTAAGTCATTTCAAGCTAATTAATATCGAGTCCATGCGTATATTACAATAACGGAATGGAGACCCTAGCACAAGCGCCAAGGTATAATATGGAGTCAGTCCACGTGTCAGCATATGATAGGGAGAAAACAAAAAGAATGAAAAAAATGGAAAAGGCGTGGGTAGACGTGCAGGGGGAGTGTTGTAGAGAGATTTTTTTTTTCAAAATGTTATAACTCAAAAAATATAAGTGCAAAAATAAAATAAAATTATACCATTGTTCATCATTTTTTGTGCTCTTCAAAACAAGATGTATCATGATTATGTTTTGGTAAACTTAAAATTTTATATTTTTAGAATGAGTATATATTAGGTATTTTTAAAATGAATCTTATTGATTAGCAAAATGAATCTTCTTTAATAATAAAATGAACCTTATTCATTATCAAAATGAATCTTACCCCCAACACTCTAAAAATCACCATAGTAAAGTTAAAAACGTCGAAGACATTTTTATGGTTTGTAGTTTAGGGTTTACGGTCTAACCATAAACCTTAAAAAACTGTCGAGTCAGTGACGACAATATAAAGTGTAGAACTAATGCCAAAAAGATTACCCTACCCCCCCCCCCCAAACACCCAAAAACCACCTTAGTCGAAGGCATTTTTAGGGTTTGTAGTGCAAGGTTTAGGGTCTAACGACCCTAAACCTTAAACCACAAACCCTAAAAAACTGTCGAGTAGTGACGATAATATAAAGTGTAGAACTAATGCCAAATATATTACCCTACCTCCCCCCCCCAAACACCCTAAAAACCACCCTCGCATAAGTTTGTGGTAGGATTAACTTTTACTAGTATTAAACAAAATATTCACTTTCCTTAAACCTTTGATTCACCTTTATAATACCTTTGATTCACTTTCTTAAACATCAGATTCACTTTTCTTAAACCTCTTATTCACTTTAGTTAAAACAATCTCTATTTACGAGAATCACTTTTTTAAACCTTTGATTCACTTTTCTTAAACGCATGATTCACTTTATAAAAACCTCTAATTCACATTTCTTAAACCTCTTAATCACTTTAGTTAAACAATCTATGCTTACGAGATTCACTCTTATTACTCTGATTCACTTTGTAACAACTTGTTTCACTTTTTAACAGCCTTTGATTCACTTTTCTAAAATCTCTGATTCACACTAGTCAAACAATCAGAATCACTTTAGTTAAACAATCTCTGTTTATGAGATTCACTTTTTTTAAACCTCTTATTCACTTTTAAGGAACTCTCTGATTCACTTTTTAACAACATTTGATTCACTTTGTAACAACCTTTGATTCACTTTTCTTAAACTTAAGATTCACAATGAATCTTAAAAAATAGAGTGAATCACTCGGAACCCCCTTGAGGAATGGGCATAATACGGTTAACCCCCTTGTGTTTATCATAATTATTGGTAACCACCTTGAGGTTACGGTATCTCTGACCATGAGCCCCCGAACTATAACTTTGGTATCAAAACATTTACTACATGCTGGCCCATCAGCTTAATCATATTATTAATGCCAGCATGAACAACAAAATTGCTTAATCAACATTGTTTAACTCTTCTTCATGCCAATTCTGATGCATTTTTGAGGTAGGGTTAACATTTTTCGGACAACAAGAATGCTGATTAAGCACTATTTTGTATCAAACATGTCATTAATAATGTCATTAAGTTGATGGGTCAGCACGTGGTTAACGTTTTAATAATGGAATTATAGTTAAGGGGCTCATAGTCAAAGATATTGTAACCTCAAGGTGGTTACCAATAATTATGATAAGCATAAGGGGTTAACTGTATTATGTCCAATCCTCAAGGGGGTTCCGAGTAATTTACTCGAAAAAATATGTACATACAAAAAATAAAAAATAAAAAATTTGTCAAAATATATTCATGTTTGGTCTTATTTTGAAGAACACGAAAAATGATGAACAATGGTATAATTTGTTTTATTTTTACACTTATATTTTGTAAGTTATGACATTTTGAAAAAAAAAATCTCTCTCCTACTCACCCCTCCCGTACATGGCGCGTCTCTTATTCGCTTATTCTCTTTTTTTTTCTTTTTTCTTTATTTCATTTTTAATAGAGTGTTAACATGTGGCTAAGTGAAAAAGACAAATCTACCCATCTCCATATTAGAACCTGACAAAAGTGCCATGCTCCAAATCACGTACAATAATGAGTGATAAGAATGATAATTGAAGGTAGGGATGACAATGGGTGACAGGTGCCCGTTTCACCCGATCACCCGACCCGCTAAAACAGGTGACAAACCCACAAAAACGGGTGAAAAACGGGTGACGGGTGAAATGGGTTGGGTGACGGGTCGGGTCGTTTTCACCCGGTCACCCGATCTGTTCACCCGACCCGTCACCCGCATACATATATTTTTTTTAAAAAAATACTTATTTCATGGTTAATTGTCTATGTTTTGAGTATATTGTTGACATTAGTTGATATGGTATGTATTATTAACATATATGGATGTTTTTAGCAAAAAACTAAGCTTATATATGTGTTACAAAATAAAAATATATGCTAGAAAAAAAACTGGTGACGGGTTCACACATTTCACCCGCGAGTGACGGGTGAAACACGGATGAAATGCGGGTGAAAATGGATGAAATGCGGGTGAAACGGGTGAGAATTACATGCTAGAAAAAAACGGGTGAATGGGTTCATCCGTTTCACCCGTGGGTGACGGGTGGTGATTTTTCAGGTGACGGATCGGATGATGCGGATGAAAAATGGGTGACGGGTCGGGTTGAGCGTCACCCGAACCCGACCCGTTGACATCCCTAATTAAAGGTCCTATACAGAAGTAAGCAATCGGATCCAGTCGTACAAACAAGGTTGAGAAAATGTTGCGGTGATGATGATGCACGTATGAAGACAAATATAGTGACCATATAAACATAAAAAAGCTGGTCCCCATATATAGTAGTTTACCTACCTCCCTCCTATCTCACTTTGCTCCACCACACTTCTTCCATGCTTCTTTCCTTATTCCACTTTCCTGTCATTGATAATTTTATTAATTAATATAACAAAAACGCTCGTTCTTCTAGAAGCAAATCCCACGTACTTGTAAACCTATCCAATTACAACGGAAGTTGGTGTAGGATTTGATTTGATGGTAAAGCTTTTAAAAGTAGTCCTCCCCACCCACCACTAAATATATTAATAATTTTATTTCTATGTTATTTTAGCTGGTCTTGTATTTTTATATATATATACCTAGTATAGTAAATATACTAATTAATTTTATTAATTAAATAAAGATTTTTATACTAAAAATATGGTTTATAGTAAATTTAATTTCTTTTATATAATAAATAATGAATTTATAAACTAAGTGAACTATTTTCTACCATGTTTTAATCTTATGAGTGAAAATTAGTGTTATCAATAAACTAGAGAACATTACAGGCCATGCACCGAAATATATAAGAAAAAAAGGCTAGATGAAGAGGCATACAAAGAAAACCAACTATATAAGTGACAATAGTCAACTCACCCAAGCAAATAAACCACCGGAAAAAGCTATAGGCTGTGTTCGGCGCGTCGTTTTGTGGTTGTTTTGGTCTGGCTGTTTTGTGGTTGTTTTATATGTGACAGTATATTATTGGAGTAGAATGTAGGACCCACGTGGGTCCCACGTGGGACCACTCCCAAAACAGCCCAATTTATGCGTCACAAATGCGTGAGCCGAACGAAGCCAAAGAAGAAACTAAAGAGTTTGGAATGTGTGCAACCAGTGGCGGACCTAGATTTTTAAATCTGTGGGGGTCAGTTGTGGACCCAAAAATTTTATTTATGGGGATAAATTTTTTTTGACACTATCACACTTTATAATATTATGTTATTTTGTATTTTTGAAAAATTTATGAACTAATTTTCAAAAATTTTGAGGGATTGGAGCCCCATCTACCTCTAGTGGGGCACTTTTTATCGAATAACAATCTGTCAAACAAAATATTAAAATTAAATTGAAAAACAATATTTAATATTTATATTACAATTATTTTATATGAGCCTTCTATCATTTAAAAATGATACATAATAATATTATTGTTAATGGGCTAATAATATATTTGATTCTACATAACATCAACCCACATTTTGAACATGCACTATTTTGAATGTCAAAACATTATATTTCGGTTATACTATTTAGTTATCTATTACCATTTATTATTTATTTTGCTATATATAGACACATATATACTTGTATTTTTCCAAAAACATGTGGGGCACGTGCCCCCACAGGTTAATACCTTGGTCCGCCACTGTGTGCAACCATTTGTTACTACATCACGATGAATGAAATACCCAAAATAATGAACTTGATAAGAAATTGATGTTAATTATAGAGGATCATGGATGTCCCTACCTTAGTTCACCATGACTTGATTGTAACCATCAATCTAGAGGCATACACTAATAAGGTTAATTGTAGCTTGCCACAAAAAAGTCAAATTTTCTTGGTTAGTGCAAGTATTCTAAATCTAATCACATGATATTTTGTGAGGTAATTTCTTAACTACATCCTAATGTAGTTATAAATGATTATATATATGTACTTTAGTCCTATAAAAAAATGTACTGATAGTATATAAAAATAGTACAGATATATACATAAAAGTATATATTGAATTATGATATTACTAAAATTATACTAAATGTACATATACTAGTTTTTTAAACTATACAATAATCTTATAAAACCTATACTTTTATTGTATACAAATTGTATACTACAAATGTAACAAAAAATAGGTACATTCGCACCACTATAAAAGTGGCATCTTCAATGAAGCTACCTTATGAATCCACTAGTCCTGAAGGAGGTTAAAATTTTTTCAAAAGCTATACCATCGCCAGTAATATTGTTAGTCCAAAAAGATTACTCGTTTAGGTGCATAAAGTTAATATAATTGATCTAAACATTAGTTAGACATGGCTAGTAACAAATACATAAGAGAAAGAAGTAATGACTTATTTCAGTATGTCTTTGAGCCCTGTCCATTTAGATTTTTCTTACTACATATAATCCAAGCGACAAGGAAGATCTTCACGCCGAAGGAGACGTTAAAAGGCTTTAATAAAGATATTTATAATGTTCTAATGGTTCATGGAATTTGCATCCAAACGCTAATCCAATGAAGGACCAATTGATGAGAGTGAAGGCCCCGCGCAAAATAGGTGTTTGCTTGTTTAGGTTAATTAAAGTGTTTAGGTAGATTAATAAGGGGGTGAAGACCAAACGATTCATTACTGATGAAAATTCCAAGGTAACATGATGGGAACAAGCCTTTAATAAGACCAAATTTCAGAAAGATAAGCCTAGAATTAATGTCAAATTTACCAATTTGAATCAAGGTTGAGCGCATCATAGATGGAAAACAAGGCATCATTAACAGAAGATGACAAATGTGAATTTCCTGACTTAAAGGGTTGTAGAAAGATGTTTTACTTCCTTTTGAGTTGTTATAATAAGAGAATGGAGAAATGTATACCCATGAAAAGATCGAAGAGGGAGAAAAAGAGGGGGTCTTTCAGAAGGACTATGCTTCCTTTAAAAGATACTAGAGCATACCATTAATTTTAGTTGTGAAAGAGGTTGTGGAACAAATAGGTTTGTAACCAGAGATCATGACGAGGAAGAAACAGGTGGTTGAACTACTGAGGAATGTAGGATTCAAGCCTTATTGTCCAAAACTAGATCAATTTTCCCCTAACTCATTGTGTTGGAATATGCACCCATACGAATCATATTTTCTCCCGGATCGCGGTCCGGCTAGCTCATCCGGATGTGACACCGCGGTGTTCGAATCATATTCTCATCGGGATGGTGGTACGGCTAGCTCATCCGGACGTGACACAGAGAATGACGACGTGGTGAACGAAACATATTATCATCTGAATTAGAGTCTGACCAGCATCTCACCCGAACGAGACACGGAGGGCGAAACATATTTTTGTCCACGCGGCGTGTCCATATCTGGACGCCTAGAGCTCGCCCGGACGTGACTATGTTAGACATGGATTAGTAGAATGTATTTTGTTCTAGGATATATATGTACTCTTCTAGTATTGTATCTTAGGGCTTTTATCATTGTACTTTTCTTCCTTCTGTCACATTTAGTACCGGCCCATATATACGAAACATACTTACGGAGGTCATCTCCCTCCTTGTAAACTCATCTTCTTCCTCGGTAATAAAGGAAATCCTTTCTTCTTCCATGGATTTTGTCATGGCATCAGAGCGTTCCACGATCCACTAAGAAAGAAAGAAACCAAGATGAGTATTGTCAAAGAAACAGAGAGCGGCACGGGGAAGTCAAGCAACACAATCGATCCAAACGATCCATTGTACGTTGCTTCAAATGAACAAATGGGGCAACCCCTGGCTGCTAAATTCACCGGCGAAGGCTTCTTAGCCTGGAAATGGTCCATGTGAGAAGCTCTCACAGCCAAGAACAAAGTTGGCTTCATAGACGGGACTGTTTCTCAACCCGACGGGAAGGACGCGTTTCGGACTGCGGCTTGGAAGCGAGCCAACTCTCTTGTGGTCACCTGGTTGATTTCATCTTTAGCCCCTAATATTGCTCGAAGTGTGATGTACACTAGCAATCCAAAACAGATTTGGGATTGGCTATGTAAGCGATTCGAGAAAAGAAACTTTGCGACTCTCCACAACATCAAGACGCAGATCGTGAATCTTCGACAAGGAGACGAATCGATAATGGATTACTTCATGAGGTCAAGGGAAATATGGGCTCAATTCGATTTGGCGTGCCCAATTCAAGATTGCTCTTGCTGCGCGGGCTGCAAATCCAAGGAGAACCAGAATAAACAACGAGCTGTGGAAGAAATCATCCATTTCCTTATGGGTTTGGGTCGAACGTGCGCGCAATTGCGAGGCCAAATCTTGGCAATGAGCGAACTCCCGAGCCTCGATGAAGTATTTGCCCTAATCGTCCAAGAGGAGCAAACGCGAGAGAATCTTGAGCCGCGAGACGAACAGGAGCAATCTGTTGCTCTAATCGCAAAGGGGAGCGCAAGTTCGAACTTCAATAAACAGAGAAATACAACTCCGACAGTGAACCCTAAATATTCGAACAAGAAGAATCAAACGAAGCCAATCGCTGGGAACAAGAAAGACCCGCAAAATGCTCAAACTGTGGAAAGTTAGGACACAATCGAAATGATTGTTGGTGGCTGATAGGTTTCCCAAGCGACGATCCAAAGAAAACAAGAGAAACTAGGATTGGATCTGTGATTTCAGAACAGACCAAAGGGACTTCCGACAACGATAATACGGTCCAAGAATCACCCGTTAGAGGTTTCAGTCCAGATCAATTGGAGCAGCTCGTCGCATATCTTCAATCACAGAGAGACGGAACTGGAACATCCAAACATTCTAGTTTTGGTGAGTTTTCAGGTAAAAGCGATAAACTTAATCCCATACTTCCATGTTTAATCTCTGATTCGAATTGTGCTCTACATGATCTTCGAAATACTTGGATCTTAGATTCTGGAGCCACTGAACATGTCAGTGGCAATAACCTTCTGCTTACGAATTTTGCTAATCTCAAAGAAAAAAGAGAGATCACTCTACCTGATGGAAATAAGAGAAATGTAGTCTCTGTTGCTGATCTTTTGCTGCGTAATGAAACGTGTCTGAAAAATGTTATGGTTGTTCCTTCTTTCTGTTTTAACATAATATCAGTGTTTAGACTGGTTGAGCAGCTGAATGTGACAATAATGTTCAGAGATAATGCTTGTTTCTTGCAGGATTGTAAGAGTGATCTTTAAAGAGAAATAGGAAAACAGATTCGTGGCTTATATGTTGTAGATATAGAGTCTCTGTGTGAGTTTATTTTGTGCAGAAAGTTACTGCTTGCTGGCTGTGTGAATCTCTGTGTAAAAAGTCCTAAGGTGAATGATAGAAATGATCTGTTGTTGTGGCATAATAGGTTAGGCCACTTATCTTTGAAAAGAATGGAAAAAATAATGAGTTTTCATATTCCTAAACATCACCAAAAGGGAATTCTTCCTTGTACCGTTTGTTACAAAGCTAAGGCTAAAAGACACAAATTCATTCTTTCTGAAATTAAGACCACTCAACCTTTCGAACTCATTCATATAGATGTTTGTGGCCCCTTAAGGGCACAAACTCTTGAGGGACACAAATACTTTTTGACTTTAGTCGATGATATACTAGGGCAACCTGGATAGTTCTTTTACGGTCTAAATCAGAAGCTATGGAGAAAATCAAAAACTTTGTTACATTAACCGAAAGACAAATGAATAAACACATCAAGATAATCCGAAGCGACAATGCCTATGAGTTAGGTAAGTCACGGGAAGGAACTGAATTTTTTACCCAAAAAGGAATAATACACCAAATGAGTTGCCCTCACACCCCTCAACAAAACGGGGTCGTCGAGAGAAAACAAGGGAACCTCATGGATATCACCAGGGCCCTCCTTTTCCAATCGGGTTTAAGCAACCATTACTGGGGTCATTGCCTTCAACATGCAGCCTACTTAATAAACAGAATGCCTAGTAAGGCTATTCAGAACCTAACCCCTTACGAAAAATTGTATGGTACTACACCCAATTACAACGAAATTAGGAGTTTCGGCTGCCTTTGTTATATGACTAATATCAACCCCAATAAGGGAAAGCTTGACCCCAGATCATCAACCTGCGTCTACATCGGCATACCCAAAAATACCAAAGGCCATAAGGTTCTTATCCTTGAAACTAAAGAACTCAAGGTCACTCGTGACCTGACATTTTTTGAGGATATTTTTCCTTTGACAGACACAAAGTGGACCAATTCCACGCAACCAGATCAACAAGATACAGACCTATTCCCTCCTCCTTCAACTCTTCTTATTGAGGATGACTCTTGTACGTCGCAGTACACTGAGGCAAGAGAAGAGCATCATCCTCACACCACCACACCAGAACCGGACACAACCATCAATGAGATTGTCACCCAACCCGAGGGACCCAGAAGATCCACACGGACACACAAAATCCCCTCAAGATATGATGATTACATCATGGTCTCCAATACAAACGACCATGACTCCTTTTCTACCATCCTTGCACAAAGACTTGACAACACCGCATCCAACTACACCCAGCAGCCCACTCTAAACACTCTCACTGACCACATACCCAGTGCCACCATTCTATCATGTCAACTCCAACCAAACTCAAACAAACTCTTGGCCCACCTTCACAACCTCAAGGAACCCACAAGCTATAAGCAAGCCAGAAAGGACCCAAATTGGGTCAAGGCCATGGCCGAAGAATTCAATGCCCTTAGGCACACAAAAACCTGGACCATCGTTGACCTTCCTAAGGGCAAGCGTCCCATCAGTTGCAAATGGGTCTACAAGATTAAGCTCAAAGCTAATGGGGACATTGAGAGATATAAGGCCCGTTTAGTCGTGAGAGGCTTCACCCAAAGACACGGTCTTGACTATGAGGAGACTTTTTCCCCAGTAGTCAAACTAACAACAGTTCGGGCTCTCATCATAACCGCCATAAAAAACGGATGGATTCTAGATCAACTAGACGTCAACAACGCCTTCCTCCATGGAGATCTCCACGAAGACGTTTACATGAGCATTCCTGATGGTCTAGAGGTTAATGGAGAAAATAAGGTGTGCAAGCTTCACAAATCCCTTTACGGATTGAAGCAAGCCTCCCGACAATGGTACGAGAGACTTGCCAATTTCCTCAAGGGACTAGGATTCCATCACTCCCAAAATGATCATTCCCTTTTTGTTAAGAGAAACAAAAACAGCATCACTTTATTGGGAGTCTACGTGGATGATATCCTAGTGGTAGGAAACAACATCAAAGAAGTGAAATTCCTCAAAAGGCGACTCGACAAAGAGTTCAAAATAAAGGACCTAGGGAGATTGAACTTTTTCCTCGGGATGGAATTTTTGGAAACCAAAGACGGTGTTGTCATGTCACAACAACGTTACATAAACCAAATCCTGCATGACTTCGATGCTCAGAACACAAAACCCACTGCCTCGCCACTTCCAGTCAACATCAAGTTGTACACAAATAGTGGCTCCAAACTAGAGAACCCCACTACCTATAGATGCCTCGTAGGAAAACTAAACTTTCTCACTAATTCCAGACCCGACATATGCTATGCGGTCCAGTTTCTTAGCCAGTTCCTTCAAGAACCAACTACAGAACATCTAAAAGCTGCTCTCCACACCCTCTCCTATGTTAAGGGAACATCCGGCTTTGGTCTCCACTTCAACAAGGAATCAAACTTTAGGCTAGAAGCCTACTGTGACTCAGATTGGGCCTCTTGCCCCAACACACGAAAATCCATATCCGGATATTACATCCTTTTAGGTGGTTCTCCCCTAAGTTGGAAGTCTAAGAAACAAACAACCGTTGCATTATCTTCCGCTGAAGCGGAATACAGGGCTATGAGACAAGTTACGGGGGAGCTTAGTTGGCTAAGTAGACTCTTGAGCGAAATAGGGGTCAGGGATATCACACCCGTTCCTCTAAAGTGTGATAATTTAGCAGCTATACACATAGCTCGGAATCCTGTATCACACAAACGCACGAAACACATCGAGTTAGATTGTCATTTCGTGCGAGAAAATTGCAGGCAGGTTTAATCAAGTGCAATACGTACCAACACGCAACAATTGGCCGACGTCATGACCAAAACGCTCACAGGTAAACAGTATCATACTTCTTTCCCTAATCTAGGTTTGATACACCAAGAGAACGGAAACTTCTTTTGTTTTGTTTTATTTGCAGTACTTAACAGCCCCATCTATCCATGCGCAAAGAGCCCATCTCCGTTTCAATGAAGAATGTACTCTTTGAGGGGGGGGTGTTAGACATGGATTAGTAGAATGTATTTTATTCTAGGATATATATGTACTCTTCTAGTATTGTATCTTAGGGCTTTTATCATTGTACTTTTCTTCCTTCTGTCACATTTAGTATCGGGCCCATATATAAAGCCCGGTCTGCTATCTCCCCTTCTTTAGACAGAAGAGAATATACGAAACATACTTACGGAGGTCATCTCCCTCCTTGTAAACTCATCTTCTTCCTCGGTAATAAAGAAAATCCTTTCTTCTTCCATGGATTTTGTCAGACTAACACACGAGTCGTATAAGTGTTTTAATGTTCGTCGTCTTTCATTATCTTTTTCAATGTAAAAACTCTTGATTGTAATTGAAGAACCCTAATATAAAAGTTTTTCTTTACATTGTTTATTTCTATGAAAATCTTTGTTTCTATCAAATTCTATTATGGTATCAGAGCAATAAAGATCTAGATTCAATGGCAAAAGACGGGAATTCGAGGATTGGTGAAGCCGTGTCGAAGGCTACGTCAGTAAATCTGGGGGAAGAAATTTATGTTCATTCTTCAGAGCAACCAAGACAGGTTCTTGCACCCAAATTTAATGGTGTAGGATTTCAAACCTAGAAATGGAAAATGGAAAACACAATTTTAGCTAAAAATAAATCCGGTTTGATTGATGGTACTGTGAAAAGTCATAGGAGACTGATCGTGATTGGTATACAGCCTGGAGACGTGCAAGATCTCTTGTGGTTTCGTGGTTGCACAGAGTGTCATGTTTGTAATTATCCAAAGGAAGTGTGGGATTGGCTCTATCAGCAGTTTGAGTAGAATAATTTGGCTATGCTTCACAATCTGAAAAGGAGTTGGGAAATCTGAAACAAAATGAAGACTCGGTCACAGTTTATTTTACTAAACTGGGAAGCTTATGGGCAGAGATTGATGTGGCGTACTCGGTGTCAAAATGTGTTTATGGTGTGAAGGAGGATGAACGGAAAAAGGTGGAGCTTGATCGCCTAGTTCATTTTTTGATGGGGCTTAATAAAAAATTTGTTCATATAAGGGGGCAGAATCTAGCCATGAAAGATCCTCCGACTTTTGAATGTGCATTTGTGTTGGTTATGTATGAAGAAAATCAAAGAAAAGAAGAGAGAAGTTTTTTTATAAGTGAAGAAAATCAAAGAGATAAGAGAGAAGTAACACTCAATCTTTGTCATTTTATAGTGTCACATCTGTTAACAATGAGAGTACTTCTAAGAGAGTCAGAAGCGCTAGGTTTGCAGGAGATAAAATAAGAAAGTTTGTACTCTTTGTAAAAAGAATGGACATGTTGCTGAATCGTGTTTCCAGCATTTACAGTGTACACAATGTAAGAAAACAGGACATCGGGTCAATGATTGTTATGATCTCCATGGCCGTGACACTGTTTAGAACATAAGGAAAAAAGGTTTGGCGGGGTTAGCCATAGAGGAGTGTAGTTCGACTGAAGCTGCCAATCCTCTTAGTGGGATAACTCAAGAACATCTGAATCAGATTGCTAGTATTGTTCAGGTTGCTACTCAATCGTTTAAGTCAGCAGATAAGTCATACTAAAACTTTTCAGGTGAGAAACAAAACTTGTCTTTCAATCGTTTGTCTTTCCTTGGTAAAAAACCATAGGCCACACAAAGTCTTTTAGGAAAGTGGAAATTTTATACGGAGCGACAGATCATATGTCAGCGGTAGAGAGTTATTTGAGAACCTGAAAAGTTTATCTTATTCGAACGTGGTGGTTTTACCAAATGGTAGTCCCCAACACGTTACGATAGTTGGGGATGTCAGATTGGGTGTAATTTTTTGCTCAAGGAAGTTTTATTTGTTCCTGGTTTCATGTTTAATTTGACATCTATTCGAAGGATGGTTAAATAGTTTTTGCATCCTCTGGTGTTTGATGCTCAAAAATGTTTTGCTCATGACCTTATTACAAGGAAAATCGAGGAGATTGGTGATGAGTAAGATGGCTTTTATGTCCTTGACAAGGAGAGAGCAAGCCGTTGGGTATAGTTGCGACATCGAGACAACAGTTACGAGCAGATGGACCGTAAAAGTGCCTAAGCTTCACTTGTACACATTAAGTTAGGGCATGTTCCGTATCAAAACCTTATAACCATGGGTTTAATAAAGTCTGATGATGTTCCAAAAGATTTTGGTTGCACTCAGTGTAACACCCTAACTAAAATACCCCAAACATTAATCACCTTAATTAATGAGGGATTAAATTAATTAAGGGACTTAAACCAATGCTTAATCATTAAAGGAAAGGCTAAAGAGCCAAATTCACTAAGGTGTTTTATAATGTCTAAACATACATATATAAACAAATATGTAGTCCAAAATGAGCACGAAATCTCACATAAAATAATGGACCAAAGAGGGAGTATTTATAAGGAGGAAACTACTCCTAAAGTTAATGTAATATATAATACATTAATACATGAAATGAGATCACAAATCATGTGATACAATTTTGTGGTATACCTTATATAATTACAATAATAATAAAGTATATCATGCACTTAAAAACACAAGGAATACACCTTAAAAAAAGGTAACAACACATGTTACAGCCTAACACATCAAACAAGTCCAAAAGTGCACAACTTTGGAGTCATAATATTAAGTCACAAAAATTTAAAACTTTCCCCCCAAAAACATGTTGCAGTCGGCAGCAAGGGAAGGGAGAGGGAACCAAAAAGCAAATGTAGTAAAGTACATTGTACTTTAAGAAGCTTCCTAAAGTCTTCTCCTAGGGAACCTCAACACTTTCCACCTTACTTACACTCTCTCACCTCCATCATTCCCCCTTGCCCCATGCTGCTGTCTACGGTTCTCTTTCCCTTCTCCCAGCCAAAAATCAGCCTTCTCTTCACCGTCTTCTTCCTCCTCAAGCTCCAAGGTTGACATTCATGGTGAACTAGCTCATTTCCACTCATTTTTCCTCTTCAATCACCTTCTTTCATAATCAAAACACCACCGGTTCCTCCCCTTCATTTTTCATTCAAAAATCTATAGCATGGAGGCCTACAAACCGAGAAGAACACCAAGGAAGGAGAGCTAGCCAAGTCATCCAAGCAAAGGTAAAGAAATGTGCTTTAAACCTTAAGTCCTCTCATTTCTTCATCAAACAACACCAGCTCATGATCTTTCTCATCTAAGATTAAAATACACTCATTCTCAAGAAAAAAATCAGTATACAAGCAAGGATAAAGCCTTGCTAGTGTTCTACAAGCTTAAGGTGAGAAAAAGGTGCTCCAAACTTACATCTTTCCCTTTTATCTACACGTGTCCAAAAATCAATCATTCTTGTGCACTTTTCCTTCCTCTTTTCTCACACAAAAATGAACCTTCACTCATCCCTTTGGATTTTTGAAAGTTAGAGCAAAAACAACCACAAAGGAAACTTCAAGAGTAAGTCATTTCTTAGGGTTTTTAAGTGTCTAATCTACCTTACTTCCTTGGATCCACAATAGATCTAAATCCTAGCCATTTTACTTTATATTGCCGAGATTTTGAACCCAAAAATCAGCTTTGAACACAAAGGTAAAAATCTAACCTCCTTAAGCTCATTTTAATGCCTTAAGGTTCCTTATCTTGTTAAGCTCATTAAAAGACCCTAACTTGATCTTTTATTCTTGTTAAAATCTGGATCGAATGTTCCTTGGGAACCATAGGAGTGACCTTGACCAAGGAGGTGGAGACAAGCTTGAAAAACTAACCTTGGAGGGTAAGTAATTAAATCAAGCTTTAAAGCTCCTTAAACATGGTTTAAGCCTTTGGTTTGTGCATAAAATGATTTAATCTATGTTATTAACCTTAGATATGTGAAAGAGTGGTGAAGGAAGTGGTGTTCGGTGCATCAAAGCTTGTAAGTTTGCTTAAAACACTTTTTAAGCTTTAAGATAAACTTATCTTGTTCAAATAATTACAGCCGAGAACATGGTGGGTACCTTGGGTTAATTTGACCTAAAAATTCACTTAATAATTATGGTAACATATTTGGCTAAGTTACCTAGGTGTATAATGACTTATAATGTCATAAATATAATTAAAGGGGTAAAAATGCAATTATAAAAAGTTTTTGGGTACAACAGTAAAAAGAAGTGATTTATAATGTTGTTATAAGTGTTATATATCATTTCAATGTTATATTTGAAGGTTGTAATAAGGCCATGTATTTACGCCACTTTAATATGTTATTTAAGCCTTTTTATGCTTTAAAAGTTAAGTATTTGGTTAGTATAAAATTTGGTGAGAAACTCTGGTGATAAGGGGATTTTTGGTGAGTTTTAATCACCTAAAAGTATTGAGATTAAATTATCTACGAATTTGGTAAAGTTAGATTGGAGTTTAATGTAAAAATAAGCTTTAAAAGTAATTATAAACCTAAATAATGTTCTAGTGAACAAATGGAGATAAAATGGGTGGATAAATGTAAATAAATTAAATTTAGAGTGTTAAATATTAATAAGGCTGAAAGTGAGGCCTCATTTAGAGTTTAGGTGAAAAATATAAGTTTTTGCAAAGTTAAGGACTTAAATGAAAATTCTAAGAAAAATCTGGGGTCAATTTGTAATTATGTGAAAGTTATGGTCAAGGAAGTATTTGAGAGGTCAACCTTGACTGTAATACAGGTGTTGAACAAAGTAGATGAGAGAAATAATAAAATTGTGAATTTAATAAAGTTTAGGAGTTAAATGTAAGATTTAGAAAACTTATTGGGGGCTAAAGTGCGATTTCTGAAAGTTGGGGCGGAAATGAGATTAGAACAGACCTTGAGGCTGTTAGGAAATTACTGGAATTTTGGGGGTTGAAGTTGGAATTAAATTGATAAGATTGTATAATATATAGTTTAAGGATGACATTATAAGGTTTGTAAAATAATGTGGGTCAAATTGTAAATAAAGAAAAGTTAGAGATTAAGGAAATAAGACTATAATAGTAGTGGGTATGTTCAGTATTTATAACATATAGTTGAAAACCATAGGTTAAAATTAAATAAGAGTAGAAATATTATAACATATGCTATAAGGAGTATAATTGTAACATTATAAAATGTAGTGTGAAAGATTTGTAAGTTATGGAAACTAGGGGGCTGTTGCGAGAATGTAAGAGGTTGGGAGATGAAATTTAAAATATGGTTGAGAATGTTATAAATTTTACACTTATATAAAGTCCAAATAATATTAAAGGTGGGGTTGAATATAAGTTAAGGAATTTTATAATTCACATAAATAATGTGAGTTTTTGGGAACTAGTGGAGTTATAAAATAATGTGGAGAATTATATAATATGATGAAGTAAGCATATGAAGAGAGGTAAAGTGTAATATAAAGTGGAGGGTTTAATTATACAACATTAGGCTTAATAACTAATGTCATGTTGTAAAGAATTGAACAAACAAATGAATCATATAATTCAAGGATTGTAACATGAATTATATAGACTTGTTGACTTGGATACATTGACCAAGTCAACCCAAATTGACCAAGTCAAATTAATTGACCAAAGAGAGTCAAGTTGACCAACTCATAACCTAAATGAGGGTTTAAAGTTTAATGATACTATAAGGTCAATTATAAAATATAGTAACAAACTATATTGTTATATATATATATACACACACAAAAGTAATAATCTTTTAATAAATGGGATACTATATGGATTAAAATCCTAAGTAGTAAATAAATACTACATGTTACTTATAACACAAATAAAGTATGGTTTAACTAATCCCGAATACATTAAAAAACCCAAGTAATCATGACAAACCGACTATGAGGTTAATTACCAGGGGGATTAGCGTTATTTGGAACACCAAATCGATTGAATTATAGTAATTAATACTTAGCGCTATGTTCCAGAGTTACAAGATAAGAGCTATTAGGGTAGAGGGCGAGCGTGATACTTCATGCTAGCAATTACAGCGGTGAACGGTTTGTTATTGTGTGGTATAAACATCCTGAGGGTTTCCTTGGGTTCAGCCGTGTTTGTGTGCTTTAATTATTAAGAGCGATATGCTTGTTATATGCATGTGATTATCTGTTTTAATTGTTCGACAATCATGCGTTATAAATTGTGCGCCGTCTTTTGGACTAGAAATACCGGTTGGAACTAGACTTAAGATGCGAGTTAGATTATGAATTATCACTACTTATTAAAGTGCAATGGATACCATAGTATTCCTAATTAACCTAAGTAAAATACTTAGGAACGAGATTCGGTATTACCAATCTCTAGAGCATGAACTCGAACATGAATATGACCTGGATGACTTCTAGGAATTATGTAAGACCTATAAGGCAACTAAACAATATTGCATTCTCCTTAACCTAAGCGAAGACCTTAGGAAGAATAGATTAAGTTACTTAATTATATGGTGGAGGATTGGTGTATGGGGAGGAAAATCCAGTGTAGTCTACGGACTAACTGGTTGCGCAGAATGATCACTAGAGCAGGAAACCTGGATCGGGTCTGCTCTTGGAAATTCCAATGAGCCACATTTGATCGTTGGTCACAGGATACCACTGTTGGTACATGGCTACGGCCGCGTGGGATGCCTTCATTTAGGCAAGAGGAAGTCCAGAGATCTTCGGATCATTGGCCGAAGGGCACTACTGTTGGTGCACACAGGACGACTGTCCATTAAGAGAATTAATATACGGGTTGTCTTAACATGACACCCATCTGAGATTAAGAGTAAACCCGGATAATGAATAAAGGGGCCTCGAAGGCCAAGCAACGAGTACCGTTCGTAAGAAATCGACTACCGTGTTTTATCGCATCTACTCGTTTATCGTTTTACTTATCTGAATGAATACTTGTACAATGTTGTGTATGCATTGGTTGAACTGCTGAGTGTTTACTTACAACATTTACGGTGTTTATTATATCCATGTAAAACGGAACTACATGTAATGAACCACATGTTAAGACAACTAAATGACTTAAGTGATCTAAAGAATCCAGGATTTACACTTTAGCATATTCAGCATTTTGTTGAGCCTATACAACAACCCATTACAGAACATTGATCGAGCCTTGAAACCAGAGTGCGGAACTTTTGGGTAGTCGACATTTGTTTTGATTTTCACACTTCTAGACTTCATTGTGTTATATTGCGTTTGTACGGGGGGTTGAATTATGTAGTTGCTCACTTGTTCAGATTTCGGATTTGATGTTGTTATGTTAAAGTTTAAACTATCTAGTCATCACTGTGGTTATATTTCTTTGGTAAGTGGAAACCCCGTTACTCACATGGGTGAGTGACTGTGTGTAGCACCCGAGTTATAGAAGTTAGTTGTGAGTTCCGCTGCGACTGACATATTTAATTATGCTATGACTGACGATTATACAAGATTAGCAGTAGGGGTGTTACACTAACTCGTAACCTCGTCTTAACCACATACTTAACACAATCATTTTAACTTAATCATAATAATGCAGCGGAAATAACATAAACAATCTTCTACGGTGCTACCGCCGTTACTCACCCATGCGAGTAACAAGGCTTCCAATACGTATACAATCAAATAAACGCTATGATGACCAAGAGATAGTTTGTTACAACACTTAATCTGAAATATATAACTTTATCAATCATGTGAGCATTCTAAGCTATACTAACTTGTTCTCCTAATTACAGTATGAGACTATCCAATTTACAATCCGCAAAGGTAGTATACCGCTCATTACCCAACCCCACACTCCAACGGCATCTTCGATTATGCACCTGTAATATGTTTTCCATAAAGACTCAGCACAACCGCTGAATATGCTAATGCGTAACCGTCATGAACCTTTAAACTCTTTAAGTTTATTAGTTGAGTTGTCATGCGGTTCATTTACATGTTATTCCGTTTTACATGTATATAATAAAGTTGTAAGTGCGGCAATTACACATCCAATAAGCATCCAACATGCATACACAATCCATACAAAATTTGCACATATAATCGATACGATAAACAAGTGCATACGATAATGATACGAGAGCTATTTCCCTTGTCGGTTCTCGTTACCCGGCCTTCAAGGCCTTGTTCGTTATTCGTATTTACGAGAGATACTTGAAGTCTCGTACTACTGTTTAGATAATATCTAATTGTTCCATTTGCTTAACTCTTGATCATTGACAGTCGTCGTGTTAGAAGACGCCATGTCCTCAATCAATTACTTGCCCCTATTAGATGGCGGGTCACCAAGGGCCGAAGTCGTCCCCAACAGTGGGGTATCTGATTCCTCCTTATTTCCTATTAGATGACTGGTTACCAAGGGACGAAGCCTTCCCCAACAGCGGGGCCTCTGTCCAACGATCAATCTGATCTATTGGAATATATATAACGAGTGGACCTATAACAGTCATCCACTCTATTATGATCACAATGCGCAACCAGGATTCCCTGGATTTCCCGTAATTACTGTAGGATCGGGTGACTGACTCAAACCAACTCAAGGTGTGAGTCTGTGAGATGGTTTGACTCAATCGAACTTACACTTGAGACGTAGAAACACTTAGTCGAACTAAGTGCGCGGAAGCAGTTGCTCAAGGTAGTAAAGTAAGAGAGATTTAGAGGAGCTAAATGGATTAACACCCGAAAGGTAGAGGGACTCTGTCGAACTCAGCAGGATACACAATATAAGTTATTTTATTTCCTGGTCAAAACAAAACAACTTATAATGCCCACTCAGTAGATGAGATCTACTTCGTGGTTTTCACTCACTCACCCAATACAATCTCTGATCAGCTCAATGATAAGTGTAGTGAAAACTAGGTCCTACCTAGAAAGACTCTGTCGATATGCACAAACGAATCTAGTACTTCTCTCACTCTTTTTCTCTCTCTCTCTCTCTCTCTAAAATAGGCAAAGCTTTCTCTAAACAAATGCTCTGAATAATTCTTTCTGGAAAACTGCAATGAGAAACGAAATGACAACTCTCTTATATAGTGGAGCCGTTGAGGGAGTCTGCTTCCGAAATTTCTGCCATCTGAACATGGTAGTTACTTGTAGTTGCTTAAAATCCGGTCCTAACTTCTTTATGAACGTTGCTAAGCCTTGGCCCTTAATTTTCGGACAATAACATATCCATTGGACGACTTGGCAACGTTCAATTATAACTTTCACGTCTGATGTAGCAGACTGACTCTGTCAGTTCCGAAATTTCAGGAACCAACGACTCTTTCCTTGAATTTCGGAAGCTGGAGCCATATTTCGGAAGCTGGAGCCAAGTCTTATGATTAGTGCCATGTTGAGAGAATTTTGGTCCAAGTCTGAACGTTGATGACCGTTGTAAGTCAATGTAGTTGCTGTACTTGCTCCTTAATTTTTGCAACTGCCCGACAGACTCTCTCGAATTATCAGAAAGTCAAGGCTTTGGATTTTGCTCACATTTTGCATGAATTTCGGCCCAAGGATGATAGTTGATGACTGTTATGGTTTAGTGGACGTTGCTCCTTGAATTTCGTTACTGATTGATGAATTCACATGGATGGACTCTCTCGCTCTTTCGGTAAGGACAGAGACTCATTCGATCTTTCAAGGTTGACGAACTCTGTCTTGTTTTCAGAAGTGTGATTGACTCGTTTGATCTGGTTGACTATCTCAGCAACACCTTCATACTCCAACAATTACCAACCTTTCACTATAAGATTAAGTTCTCTTAATCTCCTTGCCTAAGGTTCAACCCTAGGTGTTATAGTGAATAATTCTCAAATGTACATAAGCCTTTTAGGTCTTTTTGTACTTTCTAGAATTTGTCTAGGATATTATGAGTTCAAATGTACGTTTCTTTGAGAATGGTATTACCGTGCTCTACCTAAGGTATCTCTTAGGTTACTTAGTGTAAGTTATTATCCTACCATAGGTGATAAAAATCCTTATCACTACTTATTATTTAATTCCAGTCACATTCGGTAATTTCCTGAGACCGAAAGACGTTCGCGCACAATTAATACGCGAGATAGTCGGGCAATTAAATCACATTAACATATCAATATAGAAGCACACATATCACTCTTATCAAGCATTCACACATATATGTCCGAACCCAAGGTAATCCTCAGGAATAATCGGACCACTCAATAACATACCGTTCACCGACAGAGAGAATATATATATACCACTAAGTATTAATCCACTAGAATTCAAACCAAGTCGGTATCCCGTATAGTTACTAATCCCCCGGTATTTAACCCCATGATTGATCAATCATTTTTATTTGGGTTTTAACTCACATTCGGGATTAGTTATTTGATCTTTAATTATGTTAGTAACTAACATGTTGTATCATGTTACAACTTAGGATTTAATCCTTACATTTATCATCTCTTTCATCCATGAGTATATATTTTTATATATATATATACATATTTATAGAGTTTATTGTTACTATATGTCATTTAATATAATTGACCTTTAAGTATTATTATCCTTTGGCATTTTAAATTCCCACTTAATTTATGAGTTGGTCAACTTGACGCTCTTTGGTCAATTTGGTTGACTTGGTCAAAGTATATTAGTCAACACTATTATATAATCCATAAGATAATTCCTTGAATTATATGATTCCATTATTTGTGTAACTCTTTACACTATAACACTAAGTCTTTATGTTTAATGTTATATAATGTAGTTCCCCACTTTACATTAAACTCCATCTTAATTTTATTTAATTCTCCAACCATATTATATAACTCATAATATCCCAAATTTTCATACTCTCGCATATGAATTATAAAACCCTTTCTAATTCGTACTAACTTCCATTATTTCATGTGAGTTACAAACTCCTTTAATTTGTATTACTCTCACATACTAACATTTAGATCTCATATCTAATGCAAGTTGGTTTCCAACCATATAACCATCACTCTTAATTTATTAACTCCTCAACCTTATTATATATTTTATAATACCTTATACATATTCATATTTTTCCATATGAATTATAAGATTCTTATAACTAATACTAACTCTATGTAATGACAGTATGACCATAGTCTTACTGCTATTTCATGTAATCTTTCAACCTTATATTATAATTCATCCCTAACTCTATGTGATTCACGCATAGCCCCCATCTATTGGTTATTACACTCTTGCCCATAAATGTTATCTAAACTTACAATTACATTACTAATCATACATTATAATTCTATTTCCTTATTTAATTGATTCCAAGATGCTATTCTAATTCCTTAATATTGCCAAACAACCCCTAATGCCATTCCTTAATTTTCACTCCATTTTTCTCAAATTACAAGTGGCCCACATAATTTTGTAAACTTTACAATTTCATTCCTAACTTACACCTTTTATAATCTTTCAATTTAATCTCAAAATTCCACCCAAAATTTCTAATAAAATCTATACAGACCCCATTTTATTCTGTTCTCATTTTCACACCAATCTTTCTAAAATTATGTTTCGACCCCATAAGTTTTCCTAAACTTACAAATAACTACTAAACTTTCCTTAAATCATATTTCCATTATTTCTTTCTCCAATTTGGTCAACACTCTACGTTTTCCCAACTTTGACCATCACACACTGCCTTGACCGAATTTCTCCAGTAATTCACTTTGACCCCTATATTTCTAAATTTATAGTTAACTCCCAATTTCTTCCTAAATTCCAATTTAAACATTTTCTTTAATATAATTTGGTCAAGGCCCCTAAGACTCCCCAAGTTTGACTCAATGGTCTGCCTTAACTTTAAATTTCCAGAAATTACGAATTGACCCCTAATGTTTCTTAGAGTTTTTATTTAACTCCTTAAACTTACTTAAACTTGTATTTTCCATTCTTAACCAAGTATGGTCTAACTTTCGACCTATTTACCATTTAGCACACCAAATACCATCTTATTCCTCTTATAAAACTTATCCATCAATCTCATAGTTCCTTGAACATCCATTATACTCTTAATTACTTTTAAACCCAATTTTAGCACTAAACTAAACCCTAAAAATACCAAATTTCATAGGTTATTTTACACCAACCTTTTTAGGTTGTTTTCTGTTGAGTGTCCAAATGAGCATGTTTTAGAGGTGTATTTCAAATGTTTTATCAACACTTTTCATGCTCATTTCTCCACTCTAGCTAGTTTTCCTTCACTTTTGTGTTTTATTGGTGTTTTACACAATTATTGCTGAATAGGAGGGATAACATAGCTAGGAATAAAGTAGACAAAAATAAAAACGTGTGGGCGCAAAGGGACCCAAAATCAGTGATAAAACGAAGAAGATACAGCATGTGGAAGATTAGTCTGGCCACTGGTCCGACCCAGGGACCGACCCAGAGTGGGTCGGTCGGAAGTTCCGTAGGCCACAAGTGCTCGTTCCAGGGGTCAAAATTGCTTCTGGACTGGACCGACCCCCACCGACCAACCCTAGGGTGGATCGGTCGGACTTAAAAACACGATTTTCTACTCCCGAAATTGCTTCTGGACTCGATCGACCCACGGGACCGACCCACGGGACCAACCAAGGGTGGGTCGGTCGGTCACAGATTTTGCCCAAATATGTGTTTTTAAAAATCAGAAAAAGAGGGAGAGAGAGAGATAATGGAGACTACACTGGAACACAAAAAATGACGGGAAAGAAGAGAAAAGAAGGGAAAGAAGAGAA
>CM041776.1:432524541-432574788 GCA_023374045.1 Limonium bicolor
GAGGAATAGAAGAAGAAGGAGAGAGGAAGAGCTCCACCTCCATTGAAGCTCCACTCCTCATCCATGGCTATTTCTGTCTCTTATTTCCTTTCTATCTCTATCATGCTTGAGTAGTCTCCATGTAGCTAGCTAGGGATTGGATTTTGCCCCAAAATCCCCAAAACTTCATTGTTGTACTATAAACTTGTGTTTGCGCTTTATTTCAGTCCTTGTGCTTAATGAAGATAATTATTGAGTGTTGTTTATGGATTCTAAACTTGTTGCTCATGATTTAAGGATTTGTTTAGGGTTTGCTCAACTAATTATCAATTTGTTAAATTAGTCGGTTTGGCCTTCAGATTAGTTTTGCATTATTGTGGGATTCTATCAACATATGATTTTGAGACAGAAACCTAAACTGTTGGGGACTAGAACAGTGTGCTCTAATTCAATGATTTTGAGATTAGACTACATTGCAACTTTGGGGGAAATTGAGCTTAGTGTTGTCGATTGACCCGAGGCTTAGCTGATTGAGAAGTTTCGGTTAAATTGGTTAGGATTAGTAGGCCTAAATTAGGTTGCTGATTAATTAAATGTTCTCGTTGTTTAGCTATAAGTTCAAAGTTCCTCAATCGGTAGTAAGGGGAGGACGGATGCAAATATCCATCCCGGGCTACATCTATCCTAGTTTAGTTAGTTTAGTTTTATTTCTTTTCTCTATCTTCCCTTAATCAAACCAAAAACCCCAATTTAAGTTTATGCACTTTTATTTATCTTCTTGCACATTTACTAAGCTGATAATTGATTAGATAGTTACGAAGTCCCTGTGGATACGACCTTGTTGTACTACAATGATTGGGTTCACTGCCCATAGTTAGCAAAGTAGTTTAACCACTATTTTGCAAAAACAAGTTTTTGGCGCCGTTGCCGGGGACTTCGGTCCAATTATATGGTTAATTATCTTTTTAGTTTTCATGCATATTTTTCATTTCCTTATTTGCCCTTTTGTGTATAAATTTTTTCTTTTCTTTGTAGGAACTTTAAGCTGATGGATGGTTATTATGATCCAGCTGGAGGTTGGAATGGCTACTCTTAAGGCCAAGAAATCTACAATCAATGGTTTGTGTGTGAGAGATGCGGAGGAAACCATGACAGTTCTCAATGTCAGGTTGGAAGCTCTAGGTTGGAGAACATGATGGCAGATTTTATCTCAAGATACCAACCAGATGGGAGTAGACCAACCGGATTGGAGGACTATCATGAGTTTACACAAGTCATCAACCCAAGGATTGTATGCCAAGAATGTAGAGGAGACCATGAGCGTTTTCAATGTCCGGTTGCAATGTCAAGATTGGAGGATTTCACCACTTCCATCAAGTTTGCGCACCAAGCAGCAGAGTCAATGTTAGCTGAGCAAAGCACCATCAACATGAACGTTCAAGCTCGGCTAGATCAAATTGTGCAACAACTTGAGAGTAAAACAATTCAAGAGGTGGAGCAACCTTCTAAAGACTTGAGTTGCCCTCTCTCTCCTCCCTTGAGTGAATCAGAAACTCCACCGCCAAACAACCACCAGCTTGATTATGAAGACAACTCGTCAGAAGAGAGTTTCTACTTTGACCTCATGGAGTTTTCTCCCTTTGAAGTCAACCACCAAGTTGTATCCCCCTCCCATGTTCATCAATACAATGAGGATGATCACATCCTCAACTTTGAGAAGGATGAGACACCACCTCCCTCCGAGTCATCAGAGGAGAGTGCTACAATCAACTTCAAGGTGCCATCTCCCTCTGAAGTTGATTTCCATCAAGGCTTTCCCTATGAGCCTCACCCCAAAGACGAGGATTACTACAACCTTGAAACTGAGGAGGAAGAGCCACCCAACTTTGATCTTCATATGGAGGATCAAGGCCTTCCCCACCTGTACAACAATGATGTAAGGTGGAAACATAAAGTCCACCCGCTAAGTGTGGAGGCCGCATTCCCATTTGATTCGGGACTAGAAGTTTGATGACAAAGTCCGCCCCGGAGTTCTCCCTACACCGCTCAACGAAGATAAGGATGTCTTCATCCTTAAATTTGAAGATGAGTCTTCACCACAAGGTGATCCCCGCACCAAGGATCATCAACCTCAATATTTGGGCCGTTCTTCAATGAAAAATGATGCCCGCCCAACCTACCCGTTGAAGAACACTTAAACATTCATTTTCGATCTTGGAGGACTTCAATGTGGTATTGTCTAGCTAAAGATCTTAAAGATGGGCAGCTTCCCGGGAGGCAACCCGGATGAATTTCTTTGTTTTGCATTTTTAAAATTTTTTAAGTTCTCATTTGATTTTGTTTTTGCTAACACTTAACCCCGTTTGTAGTTTGGTTGCTACTAGTGTTTTATGCAGGTGAAACTTAAAGTCCACACTGCAACCAAGCTACGCTAATTGACGCTAAAGCTCAAGTGTGGGGGAGTTCCTTCAATGCAAGCAACAACAATCTCAGGGGAGTACTAGTTTCTTTTATTTTGACACTCTCATTTCTCTTCCTTCATTTTAATTTGCTTAATTTTGTCAGTGGGCATACCTTCTGTGCTATAGTGTTGTTTGTGTCCCTTGTATTTTCTCTCTGTCTACTTCCCGAAAAGGTCTTTTGGAACCTTCCCCGGGTTGTTTGGTGAACAATGAGGACATTGTTCAAGTTAAGTGTGGGGGAGTGACCTTTTCGGTGAATTTTGTGCTTAAATGTTTAATCCATTTGCTTATCTTGTGTTTGTCCAAAATATAAAACTTGAACCCTTGTATTGTGAGTTGTTCTCATTAAGAACAAATACTGTTATGAATTGTGGGATAAATGCTCAAATTTTTATTTTTGATTGCTTTTGAGGAGCATTTTACATGCGGTGTGGTCAAGTGATCTTTTATGGTTGGATTTTTATTGCTTAGGGGCTCTTTCTGTCTTCTTTCTTAGGGATTGCTAAGGGGTGCTTCTCTGTAAAAAACCATTAAGGGACTTGTGAAACGCCATTGGTAACCAACAATGAGAGTCGAGTGTTCTAAATTGCAAAGGCTTGATGCCAAAATTTTATCTTCTCATCTCTTATGCAAAAGTGAAACAAATGCATAAATCTATTTTTCCTTTTGTTTTCTTCTCAATGCCCATTCTTGAGAGAAGTTGGTCATGGTAAAAGTTCTCCAAGTCACCTAATCTTTAGAACTTTGAAGCACTTCGGATCATACCCCAAAACTCTATATTTTGTTTTGCCCTAAGCACACCCATGCCACCACTAAGAGATGGTTCACACTCCTCAAAGGTTTTAATCACTTTTTGCTTCTTCTCTTATCCTACAATCACTGGTGGAACGCGAGCCTTTAATGACGGTGGTTTAATCACGGCTTTAACAGACACCGTGATTAATAGGAAGGCTGGAATTAATTAACGACGTTTATTGCATTAACTGTAATCAATAATCGATCGGAGGTAGGCGCGCCTTTCTTAGGACGGACTTTAGATGACGGTTATTAGTAAAACCGTAATCTAAAGTCCCGTGTTTACGCGCGCTTTACGGTCAACGGACTTTAGATTACGGTTTTACCAATAACCGTCAGCTAAAGTCCGTCCTAAAAAAGGCGCGCCTACCTCCGACTGATGGTCAACGACGTCGTTTTGACCTGACGCTAAATATTTCCCGTATTATTTGATTTTTTCGACTCCGCGCGTAATCTAAATTACAGTTAACGATGTCGTTTTACCAGTGTATTTTAGATTAAAAAAACTTTATATTAATGTGTTACCTATGTTTGATCGACTAAGACTCATGGCATAATGGCCGTGGGTACATGAGTCAACACCATCGATCTTGAGTTCGAAACCCAGCATATGCCAAATAATTTTCGCGCTATTTTTTAAATTTCGTTACACTTTAGATTACGGTTCTTTAGGAACCGTCATTTAAAGTGTGACTTTAGATTACGGTTTACATGTAAACCGTAATCTAAAGTCCTTTTAAACATTTGCCCGTTTACTCTGCACACTGTACTCACAGTAACTCTTCTTCTCTTTCGCGCTATCTTCCTCACTGAAATCGCCTCCTCTCTCCCGTCACCTTAGTAACGGCCATCGCCGCCGTCGCTCCCACCACCTTTGTCACTCCCATCGCCGCCGGTCACCACCCATCTAGGTACACTGGTCGTCACCGTCGACGTCTCTATCGTGTACTGGGTATGCGCGCGGTCGATCAATTGTCGTTTTTTTCTAACTTTGTTCATATGCATGTCGATTGCTAGTTCTAACCTCGTTTCTGTCGAATCCCGAGAGTGAAATGGCAAATGTTCTAACCTTGTTCATATATTTGTGCCCAGATTCACAGTTAATTGCAACCTAGTTCGTGGGCTGATTTCTGCACTACTTGCCCACTTCGGTGCAGTAATGGTAATTTTGCAAACCAAACTGTAAACTGTTGTATTTATTTATTCTTAGCATTTAGTATTACAATTAATACATAGTAGTGTAGTTTTCAAATATAAAACTAGTTGAGAGCCTTTGGTCTGGTAGATATATCTCTTAGCAGATTCGAAGTTGTGATTCTTGTTTGCTGATTCTTGTTGCAGTTGATTTCTTGTACTTGTAAATATTTCTTTACGGTTAATACAGCTTACCCTTCTTCTAGATAAATATAAAATTAGTGTATATAATTATATAAGTAATTTTGATGGTGCGTGCGAATTTGACGTTGATAAAACTGATTGGGAAACGTCAGAAATATAGGGGAGATGCTGTCGAATTTTTTCCGCGGTTTAGCTAGCATTTTAACCTTGATTTTTCGATGAATTCTAATGTTGTCGTTTTTCCTTTATGCATCAGGACTACGACTTTATTTTGACTTCCGACCTCAACCGTCTTTGCTTCTGCTAATCGTCTACCAGAGGTAAGATTTACATATATACATACAGTATTTGACAAACAACCAAACATAGTTATCCGCCCAAGATATACCTAATAGAGGTATATCTTCGGCAGTCCCTGTCGGGACTGTCCATGATTGTTAAATCTCACACCTAGGGTGTGAATGTGCTTTTAATATGTACTTTATTGATTATTTCAGCAGTATCTCTTTATTGTTCTTCGAATGCATATATTATTGATTAATATCATAATATCGTGCATTTGAAGAACTGTAGGGAGATGCTGCCGAAATTTTCAATAAATTACATATTAAAAACACGTTCACCGGTGGGATTTAATACTCATGGATGGATTTAGGTTGATAAGATACAAAAGTGTAAAGACTCTGCCACGGGTGACGGTATGAAATGGCTGCCTTCATATAAATAGCTAGAAGGAGATGGAACGTTCGTGGATTTACAGTGGAAATTTGGACGACAAGTTTTTAGAAGGAGTTGATAAGTTATGCACGGTGTTGGCGAACAATCTGAAACCTACAGACAAGGGATACATATTTTGTCCGTGCATCGACTGCCAAAACAATCTGAGATATCGCGGCGCTGAAACAATTAAGGAACATCTGATCCGCCGCGGTTTTACAAAAGATTTCCAAGACATAATCCGATGGCATGGTCAGAGTGCGTTCGATGTTATTAAGCCTGACGAAGGGGATAATGGTCAGGCAAACATAGAAACAGAACTTGGAGATGATACAGTTGCGGGTGATCCAGAAGACGTTACAGCGAACGTTGAGCCAGATTTCTGGGATGATGACATTGAGACTATGCTCGAAGATGTGGAACGGCATTACTCTAACACGCCAGACAAGTATGAAAATTTGTTGGATTCATCCAAAACACCGTTGTACCCCGGGTGTGACCCTACAAAGTTAAGCAAGTTGAGTGTCGTCCTCAAGCTATTCAACTTGAAAGCGAAACATGGCTGGAGCGACGTAAGTTTCACTGACCTCCTGGAACTATTGAAATACGTTCTTCCGGTGGACAACGTTTTACCAACGACTACGTACTCAGCCAAAAAACTGATGTGCCCAATGGGTATGGAGTACCAGAAAATTCATGCTTGTCCAAATGGTTGCATGTTTTGGAAATCGGATGAATTTGCTGAAAGCTGTTCACATGTGGAGCGTCACGGTATAAGAAACAACAAACTCACATCAGCGGTAGTAAGAAAGGTTCACCAGCTAAGGTACTGTGGTACCTGCCCATCATTCCAAGGTTCAGACGTTTGTTCTCCATTGAGAAAGACGCAGAGAATCTTCGGTGGCATTCAGTTCACAGGAAAAAGGATGGCAGATTGAGACATCCCGCTGATGCACCACAGTGGAGAAACATAGACGTAAAATTTCCTGAGTTTGGTTACGAACCGAGAAACCTAAGGCTAGGCTTGTGCACGGATGGGATGAACCCTTACGGTACTTTGAGTAGCATACACAGTACCTGGCCTGTGCTTTTGGTTATTTACAATCTACCGCTGTGGTTATGCATGAAACCAAGACACATCTTGTTGTCTTTGTTAATATCGGGTCCAAAGCAACCGGGCAACAAAATTGATGTATTCCTACAACCTTTGATAGAGGATCTACAACTCTTGTGGAATGAAGGGGCTACGGTTTACGACTCATTCAGTAAAGAGGACTTCAATTTGCGTGCTATGTTGTACTGCACAATCAATGATTTCCCCGCCTATGGTAATCTTTCAGGCTATTCAATCAAGGGGGCGTTGGCGTGTCCGATTTGTGGTGAAAACACTTGTAGCATTCGCTTGAAACATAGTGGCAAAAACGTGTATATGGGCCACCGAAAAATGCTTCCAAAAGGACATAAGTATCGAAAGATGGTGAAAGAGTTCGATGGGAAAACTGATCACAGCGTGGCGCGCCAGCCTTTGACAGGTATAGAGATTTACAAAAAGTTGGATAATATTGTGAACAACTTCGGGCCGCCAACCAAAAGTGGTGAAAAAAGTGTCTGGAAAAAGAAATCAATATTTTGGGAACTACAGTACTGGCAGCATCTGGAGGTTAGACATTGTATCGATGGGATGCATGTCGAGAAGAACGTGGGTGAAAGTATCACTAGCACCCTTTTGAACATAAAATGAAAGACAAAGGATCATTTGAAAGGAAGAAAAGATTTAATTGAGTTGGGCATACGCACAGAGCTTGGCCCGCAAGAACGTGGAAAACGCACTTGCCTCCTGCCTGTCACACTCTGTCTAAAGAAGAGAAACATAGTCTATGCAGTACCCTTTACAACATCAAGGTGCCATCAGGTTACTCCTCAAACATAAGAAACCTAGTGTCCATGACAGATTTCAAATTAGTAGGAATGAAATCTCACGATTATCATGTCCTACTTCAAGAATTTTTGCCAATTGCACTACGTGGGATCTTGCCGGATGCTGTCAGACACACAATCACAAACGTCAGTGTCTTCCTCAAATCCATTTCGTCTAAGGTTCTTGATGTGGACACTCTGTCTAAATTACAAAAGGATCTTATTGTGACAATGTGCCAGCTGGAGATGTATTTTCCTCCATCGTTCTTCGACATAATGATACATCTCCTCGTGCATCTTGTAAGAGAGATTCTGATGTGTGGTCCTTTGTACCTTCGCTACATGTATCCGTTCGAAAGGTACATGGGTGTCCTGAAGAAGAAAATGAAGAACCGTCGTCACCTAGAGGGTAGTATTATAGAGGGCACTATCACAGAGGAAGTTGTAGACTTCTGCACCAATTACCTAGAAGGTGTCGATACCATTGGACTTCCACGTTCTAGACACGAGGGCAGATTGAAGGGTGTTGGCACGGTTGGACGGAAACTGAAAAGAATTGACATAGACACTCTTAACAAAGCTCATTTAGTTATGCTAAGTCATCTTGAAGATGTCGAACCATACTTTGATGAACACTTGTGTGTTTTAAGATCACAATATCCAGACATGAGTGATGTTAGACTACAAAATGAGCAGAATAGGACATTTGTCCGATGGTTCAAAGACAGAGTGTTGTCCAACCAGTCCACGAATGTGCCTGAACTGATTAAAGTAGTTGCATTTGGACCAAATCTGGATGTAATTTCTTATGAGGGGTACGATGTCAACGGATTCACCTTTTTCACAGAACGTCAGGATCAGAAGTCAATGAATCAAAACAGTGGTGTAGAGCTTGGAGCTTATCAAAACTTATATGACATCGGTGTCGTGGGTCATAGTCCAGTCTCAGTACAACAATCATATTTTGGTGTTATACAAGACATCTGGGTATTGGACTACAACAGCTACGAAATGTGTGTTTTCCGCTGTAACTGGGTTAACAACAATCATGGCTACCGTGAGGAGGAGCATGGTATGAAACTGGTTGATCTGTCTAGAGCTACTCCCACGGTTGAGCCATTCGTTGTTGGGACGAAGGTTAAGCAGATATTTTATGTAACTGATCCCTGTAATCCTAGATGGTCTGTTGTGCTTAAAGGGAGAAGAGGAATAGTTGGTGTGGATGGTGTGGTTGATGAGGATGAGTATGATGCAGAAGATGAACCTCCAACTGTTCCTATTTCATTGGAAGAGGCTGAGGTCACAGGTCATCGTGAGTATATACGATCAGACCATAACGAGGGAATGTGGGTTGAGAGATAATGGTGTATGTAAGTTATTACTATAAAAATTTATATGAAATTAACACTCTTTTATTTCTTGCTTGTATATGACCATTATGAAATGCTTAATTTAATTCAAATTGTATTTCAATCCTTGCAGGCATGGCTGATCGGACATGGCTGATGAAGAGTTCGATTTATTTTGCCGTGAGTTCGAAAATGAGCAGCAAATGGTACCGGTTCCTTCTACCGTGCTGCTGTTGGCCCATCTACATCTGCCGCTGCTGCTGTTGGCCCATCTACATCTGCCGCTGCTGCTGTTGGCCCTTCCATGAGTGCACCTTCTACGAGTGCTACTCAGAGACCCAGAGGTAGAGGTCCGACCCGTGGGTTGAAACTGCAGAAAGGATGAGATTAGTCTTCTGTGGGACAAGTATGGGAGGTATGTGGGGGCAGCAGGTCAGAGTTCGCTAGTATGCTAGGGACTCTGGCCAGATCACATTGCTGCATCAACCACACATGGAAACAAGTCCCGGAAGAAGTTAAGGAGACCATCTGGAAGAAGGTGCAAGAACGATACAAGATCCCAGAAGAAGTGAAGAAGACCGTTCTTTCTTTGGTGTCCGGCAAAGCTAAATCATTCCGCCGCTACTTGGTTGAGCATTGGATCAACAGGGTGCCCCCACGTGAGCCTCCGCCGTATGTTGTGTACAATGGCATGATCACTGAAGAGGAGTGGAAGGAGTTCGTTGAGCGGCACTCCACCCCCGAGTTCAGGGTATGTTTGTGTGTACTCTTTTCTTAATTAATGCTCATAATGCTTTATCCCTGATTTTCTAATTAATTTTCTGTTGTACTTTCTTAACAGCAAAACAAGAACAAGCACGGCAAAACCGTGAAGCTAATCTCTACCCCCACACCATGGGACGAAGGGGATATGTGGGCAGCCTCGTGGAAAAAGCTGGTTTGCTGACACAGAGGAACGAGGATGGAAGTGAATGCCCGATCGAGGATGTCTCTGAGGCGAGGAGGGTGCAGATGTTCATACTGGGACGCCAGAAAACGACCAGCGAAGGTCAGAGGATATTTCCTCATGCTGCGATGGAACAACTGGCTAACCAAATTGTAAGTATTTGAAAGTAGCTGTTAAATAATTTACTTATATACTCAAGTGTTTGTTGATCTTAAATTTAGTGTTAACTTCTTTGACAATTGGACAGTATGAAGCGGCACAGAGAGGAGAAGTAGACATACACGCTCCTCCTTCTCAAGACGACGCTCTCAATCAAATACTTGGGAAGAAGGATCACCCGGGGCGTGTTAAAGGATTTGGGGGAGAAGTACGTCAGAAGCACGTATTCCCGCCATCTGCTAGGAAGGGTCAGATGAGTGCTGCTGAAGTCGAGGCGATGGTAGAGCGTAAGTTCGCTGCTGAGCGCCAAGCTAATGACGAGAAACAGGCTGCTGAGCGCCGGGCTATCGAGGAGAGGCTGCAGGAAGCGTTGAATTCGATTGCACATGCGACTACTTAGCAGCAGCAGCATGATGCTCCTCGACTGTCTTCCTCGTCTAGTTGTGCTGGCCGCTGACCCGTACCCGTTTGCCAACATCCAGGTTAGCTTTGTTTAACTATTTTTCTCCTAAAATAAAGTCATTTAAATAGTATTAGATTGGACTCACTTATTTATTTCACGTATTATCTCTGTTTATTAAAGGAGCAAAAAATGCCGTCTCCAAATACCATTAGAACAAAAAACTGTAGATGCGGCCTACGGGACGGTGTTGCCATCAGGTCCACTCACGCTCATCAGTTTCGTACGTCTACCCCCATTCTACGCGTGTGACCTTGGACCTGATATTGATGGATTTGAGCATGCATACCTTCCAATGGCGTTTGACAACAAATGCACGCTGATCGAAGCGAAGGGAGACATATTGCCCTGGCCAGCATGTTATATTGTTGTCACCGATGAGGTAAGACTGTTTGACAACCATTTAGTATCTAATAAAATGCATTATTTAGCATTAAGTGTCTAATCTAATCTATTATAGATCCCTGAGCTTCCTCGCCGCGTAACCCGGCCCAGACTAGAAGAGACCAGCGCGCCGGCGAATCCTGAGATCCCTGAGCTTCCTCGCCGCGTATCCCGGCCCAGAGAAGAAGAGATCAGCGCGCCGGCGAATCCTGTCAGAAGTACAAGGGTATGTTCTAGATAAATGTTTAATGTTACTATAATAATCAATTAGTAATTATCTTTACATTTATGCTTTACTGTTTGTGTGTGAAGGGTAAGAATCCAGTGAGTCGGGGTGCGAAAGGTAAGAATCCAGCGCCCGTCCGGGGTCGCACCAGGACTTCTGAGGCGCCTAAAAATAAGCTCACTGCCACAAAAACTTGTTAATGTTTTGGGGCCCAGATGAATCTCTACGACAAGATCATTTGAAGTCATCTCAAACTAACAACTTCATGATGACGCTTCCAAAGTCGATGTTTCACTACGAAGAAGATATGATCACGGCAATCAACTTTGAGGACATCAGAGAGATGATGTGTGAGATTACTGAACATTAACATTATTCAAGCTTATCTAAAGTAAGTGTTCTTTCCTCATACTGTAAAAACATATAGAATATATATGAAGTTGCATTGGCTAACTTTTTATAGTACATGTGATATAATAGAGTCTGCTTGAGAGATGTGTGAGAAGGACATGACCTCCATTACTGCGGTGTGCCCGGAGCGTTTATCGTACGACTCAGTCACTAGGGACCCGGGGAGGTTTTGTGAATACATGATTCATTGCTTCAATGTTGTTGATCACAGAATAAATTATTCATTCTAATGCCGTATCACCAAACGTGAGTTCTATATAAAATTACATACTAATTAGCTAACTTTTTTACCTTCATTTCTCATTTCATTTTGTATTTGACATTGTAGCCACCACTGGGCTTTGTTTATATTCCGCTGCCACCGCTACTCTGCTCGTTCTAGATCCACTAGGGCAGTGGACAGAATTCAACACTGAAGACTTAATCAAAGAGTAAGTTTTTATTACTATTAATGTAAGTTAATGTACTTTGTTAATATATGTAACAGTTGTTACAAAAAAACCCCAGGGAGAGTTTGGTGATTTGACCGTCGATTACATCAAGGTTTGGTAATTCATGTATTTCATTCGTGCTGCTATTATCTTTGTACAATTGTTTTACATTTGTGAATTTTGGTGATTTAGTGCCCTACCCAAAAGGATCTAGAGTTGCGGGTACTACGTGATGCGGTATATGTACGAGTTCTGCGGGTACTTCCCAGTTTTAAGAATGATAAAGACAAGGTAATACGAACGTGTCTTGTATTTAATTCTTTCGGCAGATTTTTTGTGTCTTTATCTTAATCTCATTATGTGTTCCATTCCTTTTCTTGTTGCAGATTAAAGAGCATTTTGCCAAATTCTCGACTTACAGTCCAAACGACTTGTTCATGTCAGAGAGAGCATGTCAGCCATGTTTATGAGAATGGAGTGGTAGACTAGCTCTCTGATGCTGCTATGATGATTTTGTTTTTCACAGTTTTCTGCACCGTTTTTGTACTGTTTTACTTCTGTTTTATGCTATTTCTTGCTGGGAGTCATCCTAGCTGTATCTACCATGTATAGGTTACACTGCTACCTTTGTAGCCCTCTGATTCTGCTAGCTGCTGCTGCGGTAACAGATTCTAGCTGCTGTATTGAATATTAATTGTAATGAATTGCTAGCTGCTAGAACAGATTCTACTGTATTGAATATTTTTTGTTGCTGTAACAGATTCAGCTGTAACAGATTTTTGATCTGGTGTATATTAGATGTTATCTCTGTTGCAATTGTGCGCAGAGAATGAGTTTGTGTTGTTGGTATTTGATTCAGGTGTTTCAATTGTGCAGTTTCTGCACATCTGTTGGTCTGATGCCCTCTGTTGCTTATCTGTTATAATTCTGGCTCTGTTGCAATTGTGTAGCTTTGTAAAAAAAATAAAAAAAAATTACACTTTAGATGACGGTTTTAACAATAACCGTAATCTAAAGTCCTTTGGGCGCGCGCGCCAAGAGACTTTGCATTACGGTTATTGTTAAAACGTCATCTAAAGTATACACTTTACATTACGGTTATTGGTAAAACCGTAATCTAAAGTCCTTTGGCGCGTGAGAGTTTTGTATATTGATGTTATTGAAAACAGGTGAAATGGGTAACAATGTGTGAATAAAATATGTGGTGAGAGTGTAAAAATATAGGGGAGACCATGTCAAAATTTACCTAGACCTAGAACACTTAAGAACTAGAAACTAGGTAAAAATATACCTTTGCAACAGATTTTAGGTTGAGCTAGTTAGTGGGTAGGTTAGGAGAGATGGTTAATGCATTACAAGCTTTAGAAATGACATTGGAAGAGGGAACTATAGATGGAGGAAGTGGGAAGCAAAATCTGTAACAAGTGCAACTTAGAAAAACAATGTAAGTGTTGTAATGAAGTTTAGGAAAAACAAGTGTATAAATTAGTATTGAAATGGGTAATGAGTTAATGGATGAACTAGGGTGTATTAGGAAGTTTAATTAGTACTAAAACATGTTAGGATATATGTAGGAAGGTTGGGGAAGAAATGGGTAAGAGGAGGAAACAAAAACAAAATCTGTAGGCATGTTCTGCTACCGACCGACCCAGAGGTTGGATCGGTCGGTGGATCGGTCGGGGCATAAGTAACTGAACTAAAACCTTCTGGAACGGACCGACCCAGGGGCCGTGAGTCAGTCGTGGGTCGGTCGGGGCTTAAAATTACTGGAACGAAGTTTCTGACTTCGACCGACCCAGGAGGTAGGGCCGGTCGTGGGTCGGTCTCAATGAATTCCAGGGCCGAAAACTTTCTGGAATGGACCGACCCAGAGGTGTATGGGTCGGTCGGAACAGTCTTGGGTCGGTCGGGCGAAGTCTGGAGAACGGGAAACTTACTGGAATGGACCGACCCAAGCGGTTGGGTCGGTCGGTCGACCCAAAACTTACAAAAATATAATAATAAATAATAATAATAATAATAATAATAATAATATAATTATAATAAGCATATAGATATATATATATATATGTATACCCACATATACATATGTACATATATATATATAGGTACATCATGGTTAAGTAAGGAAATAAACTTAAAACAATGAGGAGTAAGTAAACAATGTGTAAGCGTAAGAATTGTAAAGGCATAGTAAGTATGAGTTAGGAAACGTAATAGGAATACGAGTTAAGTTAATTGTAGGTAATTAATCACTCGATCGCATGTATGTTACAGGACTCGATTGTGAACACCGAAGGAAAGTTGGGTACAAGTACAACGGTGAACGGTATGAACTTCTCATGCCCTGTATGCTACCTTGGTTACTCTGATTTGTGTGTTGTGTGCTAGTTGATCACCAAATAAGATAAACGCACGAATCGGATATATTATGCTTACTTGTGATTATCATGAGATTGTTCTTTGCTTGGATATTCTCTCTAAATCATAGTTTGTATAATTCATGAAATGTATGGATGAACATGAATGTATGTATGCTTGATGTATTGTATTGTGACCGAATGTTATTGTGATTGGACTTCTAACTGATTCCTAACAAGCTAACCAATCTAACTTAATAAATTGGTAATTAAATTGGAATGAGTAGAAGTCCGATATAGTTTCGGCCACGCGTGAGGATGCGGAGACACAAGAGGTTGGATCCAATTCCTGGCTCTTAAACTTGTCCACGGCCCAAACCCCTTAAATGGGTAGCATCCTGGATTGGTGAGCCAAGTAAAACCCGGTGGTGGGACGGTGTAGTCCCTGCCCGGAGGTCATACCGACTTAACATGAGTAAAAGTAAGTAAGTAAGAATGAGTAAACAAGTATGGAAAAGTAAGTAAGTAAAGTAAGAGAAAGTGTGTGCAAGTGTTGTGTAATGAGTAAAAGAGTAATAAGCATCCGATTAACCCGGATGTGTAATTTGGCTAACCCTTGTGAAGGTAAGTATTGTGTATGCTATTGTATTGTGTTTTGACTTGTGTATTGTATTATGTATGATCGTATGATGAATGTAAGCATGTATGTATGTTAAAAATGAACCGCATGTTTAGTCGACCTTAAATAGTCGGCGTGCCCTTGTTAGCACGTGGTATATCGAAGTTTATATGCAGCTTTTTGCTGAGCCCCTTGGGGCACCGTTTTTAATATTTTCAGGTGCTCGAGAAGGGTGAAGACTTGGTTGAGACTATGATGATTTCTTTTTGTCTGTAATTAATGAATTGCGAATGGTGTACTAAGTTGTACACGGCTGCAGGTTTTTGCTAGCCGGTGTACCATGGGGTACACCCTTTTGGATGATGATAGGATGGTGAATTGGTATAGATGAGTAGCTTGTAGAAACTCATTATTTTTGGGAGATTGAAAAGGGATGTAATTAACTATGCATATGATACTCGGTAATCCAGTAATGTAAGCATATGGTATTTTGTACTTAGTAAGCAATGTTTTAGTAGCTCGGTATATTTAGTCATCAGACCGTCACTGTAAGTAGTATAAGCCTAGCTAGCCGTATGGGCGGTTAGCGGCGTTGTATCACCCACCGTAGTAGTAATATTTCCGCTGTGAGTAGTTAGGATTATTGGGATGATTGGACGGTAAGTATATGATTAGCGGTATGGGTGTTACAAAAAGTTGTATCAGAGCGTAGTTACGCTCTGATGACCTAGATTACCGAGCATAGGGATTACCGAGTTAGGATTTCAACCGTTTTAAAACGGATACTTAGAAACCTAACTAGAAATTACCGTTGTTAACAACGGATACCCTTGACGTTCTTATGAACGATACCTTGCTTAAATTCGTGACCAATGGCCTCATGTAACTTGTCACTTGTCACTGTTCTCATGTCACATGTTATGAAGCCTAATGTGGATGTTAAATGTTCAGATGTCAGGACGAGGTCGAGGCCGACTTAGTGGAGAGACATCTGATGGACCAGGCGCGCAGACGATTGCAGAGATCGTCGCCGCCACGGTAGCACAGATGCTACCTCATGTAATCACCGTAATGCAACAAACCCAACAGAACTAACAAACTCAAGCGGGACCAATCCCTCCCCCTTCACCCAGAGAAGAAAACTGGGTAAAAGCAGTAGCGGAGCTCCGACCTCCATGTTTTAGAGGCGAGAGTGATCCGGCTAAGCTAGAAGCCTACATCTCTGAGATGGAGACGACGTTTGAAACCCTCGAAGCTCCTGCTGGAGTTCGAGTTAGAGTAGCAGCTTACTATCTAAAGGATGCAGCCATGGATTGGTGGAAACTAATCAAGAATGAGCATGCCGATGACCCCACCTTTGACTGGGTATCCTTCACAGCCCTCCTCAGATCCAAATACTACCCTGAACACGTCAAGACAAGGAAAAGACTAGAGCTGGATGCTTTGAAAATGTTAGAGAAGATGTCTGTCGATGAGTATTACCGCACCTTCACCTCCCTCCTTCGTCTATTACCCGACCTTGGGTACACCGGCCAGGTGTTGGTCGATCGCTTCTATGGCTGTCTGAGCCATCGCCTTCGGTACGGCATGGGCTACACCAGATTTACCTCCCTTCAGGTAAATATCGGTTTAACCCTTAGTACCATTGTAAATCCTTAAATCTCTACCTTTATCTTTTTAACTAAGAATCCCGGCTAATACCTGAAACTTGAGGAGTTCTATCACGCGGCATCTCGCGTTGAGATCACTTGCCAATTAAGGGATGAAGAAACCGCGCTTAAGCGCAAGGCCAACAACAAAAACACCAGTGCTGTGGCGCAAAACCAGGGCAAAATCTGGAAAAAGAAGAAGGGAAAGTTCTTTCAGCAAACCCAAAAGAACTTCCCAAGTGAGAGCAGTGCCCATGCTGAGAAGGGCAACCTGGTTGAGATTCTTCAACTAGGTTCTTTTGCGCCGGTGGCTGCAAAGCCACTGAGATCACACCCACCCAAGGGTAAACTTCTAATCTAAACTTGCATTCCTATGAGTATCATACCTAGTATTTCTGCACAAAGGTGCTAACTCTCTAAGCCTTAGGTTCTGGCTCCGGTTTCACCAAGAACTACTCAGACGGCCGCACCTACGTGTGCAGAAAGTGCAACCAAGACCATCCCGGCAAGGATTGCTATGGGAGAGAAATCAAGTGCTATAACTGTCAGAAACCGGGACATAGAGCTAATATGTGCCCAGAGAACGCCAAGCCCAAAGGGAGCATCCAAAGCTACAAGCAGAGGAAAGGCAAGGAGGTTAAATCTGCCGATGCACCAACCCAGCAGGCGCCACAGGGACAGGGATCCCGAGGTCCTCAGAGGGGCGCACCCTAGAGGCAGCCTGTCTTCCACGTTATTGACCGTGACGGGTCCGGTTCTAAGTCCGGCCCAGGTAATTAATCTAAACCTTGAATCCTTGTGAAGCATGTCTAAGTATTAGAGTAATTGTTTGAGTGAATGCATGAGTGAATGAATTGAAGTACGTATTGAGCATGAAATGAAGTAGTTGAGACTAGTACTCACTGTAGGTAAAATTTACAACCATAGGTAGCTTTAGTATCTGCTATCCAATACCTTCGAAACCAAATCAAGAAGAGACCGACATCACCAATCACTACTACACCAACGAGCATTGTCAGGTCATCCGACCAGGTATGGTTTTGTTAAAGGGATACCTGACACCCGAAGCCCAAATCTCAATCATTCGACGATGCAACGAGCTAGGAACGGGTCCAGGAGGATTTTATACACCCGAATTCCCCGGTGGAGCGAAGATGAAGCTGAAGATGATGTGCTTGGGAAAGGACTAGAATCCTTATACCAAGACATACCAAGAGACACGAACACAAGACGGAGCAACGCCACCGACAATACCCTCAAAATTTCAGACACTTGTCACACAAGCAGTAGAACTTGCACAACAATGTGAAAATGATCCGATCCCCGCACTTGAAGCGGACCTCTGTATCGTCAACTTCTATGAGAAAGAAGGACGACTTGGGTTACACCAAGACAAGGACGAGACAGCGGAATCTCTTGAACAAGGAGTGCCCGTAGTGTCTTGGTCCATTGGTGATGACGCCGTATTTATGTATAGCGAGCAGAAGCGTGTGGACCTCGCACAAAAATTGGTATTGAGATCAGGAGATGTCCTAATCATGGGTGGAAACTCTAGGATGATGTATCACGGGATCAACATGATCAAGTTGAATACGACACCACCGGCAATAATCAATGCCACACACATGAAACCAGGACGCCTGAACCTTACCTTTAGGAAGTATTAAATTCATAGCACCATGTAATGTATTAGTAACGTGTATTAGAGACACGGTATGTATGATGGTTGGTTTATCAATAAAGAGCAGTGTTGATTTAAATTCCACTTGTGTCCACCATCAATACTTATGAAATTGTGACTTCAATAGGTTGTGGACTCGGTACCGAAGGTAACCTGAGTATCCTCACCGAAGCACAAGCCGGCAAAAGCGGCACCATTTTAACGGGAACCTTCCAGTGAACGGCATTGAAGCCTCAGTGTTATTCGACTCCGGTGCCTCTCACACCTTCGTATCACCATCTTTTGTGAAGAGGTTGGGGCTAGATGTGGATGAGCTACCGAACTTCTTGGTTACTCTCCCATCGAAAGAGCGAGTACGTTGTACCAAATACTACAAAGCGGCCACGATCCAAATCAAAGGCGAAGCGTTTTCCATCTCCTTCATTGAGTTTAATGGATTGGGATTCGACTTGATAATCGGAATGAATTGGTTGGAGCGGCACAAGGGTAGAATCCTCTGCGCCGAGCATCGATTGCTGCTCAAGAGTCCTTCTGGGGTTACCGTATCTCACCGCCAGAGACCGAGAGAGCCTTCGACCACAGTCATCTCCGCTATGGCTATGTACCGGGAGCTCAGAAAGGGCCATGAAGTGTATTTGTGTTATGTACAAGACCTGGAGAGAGATCCAGAGTACAACCCCGAAGTACCCATTGTATCTGAATTCCCCGTTGTATTCCCTAAGGAGCTACCCGGCATGCCACCTCAGAGAGCAGTAGAATTTGAGATTGACCTCTTGCCAGGTACTGGTCCCATTGCTAGGGCACCGTACCGCATGGCACCTGCAGAAATGACAGAGTTGAAAGAGCAGTTACGCGACCTACTCGACAAAGGGTTCATACGCCCGAGCGTATCACCCTGGGGAGCACCGGTCCTCTTTGTGAAAAAGAAGGACGGTAGTCTCCGACTTTGTATTGACTACCGCGAGTTGAATGCAGTCACAGTCAAAAATAAATACCCATTACCACGCATCAACGACCTATTCGACCAGCAGAAAGGAGCCTCAGTCTTCTCCAAGATCGACCTTCGTTCTGGGTATCATCAGATTTCTATCAGAGAGCAAGACATAGAGAAAACGACATTCCGCACCAGATATGGCCACTACGAATTCACAGTCATGCCATTCGGTTTGTCAAATGCACCAGTAAAATTCATGGATCTTATGAGTCGACTATTTAGTAAGCAGTTGGACACTTCAGTTGTGGTATTTATCGATGACATCCTTGTGTATTCCAAATCAGCAGAAGAGCATGAATTTCATTTGAGGAAAGTACTTAAGACACTGCGTGAGAACCAGCTGTATACGAAGTTCTCCAAATGCGAGTTCTGGCTAGATCAGGTATCATTCCTCGGTCATGTCATCTCGAGCGCAGGTATCTCAGTTGACCCTTCTAAGATAGAATGCTGTACGATCATGGCCTAGACCCAAGACTGTTACCGACATTAGGAGCTTTCTTGGTCTAGCCGGTTACTACCGGAGATTTGTAAAGGACTTCTCGAAAGTCGCTAAGCCCATGACTACACTGATAAAGAAAGATGCACCGTTCGTATGGACAGACGAGTGCGAAGTATCATTTCAGAGCCTAAAAGACTCATTGACCTCAGCGCCCATCCTTACTCTTCTAGAGGGCACAAAGGGATTTGAGGTATATTGTGATGCATCAGGCAAAGGAATGGGATGCGTACTCATGCAGCATGGCAAGGTTGTAGCTTATGCCTCTCGCCAGCTAAAAAAACATGAGGAGAATTACCCAACACACGACTTAGAGTTAGGAGCCATTGTCTACGCCTTGAAGATATAGCGACACTATCTCTATGGGGTAAGCATCACCATCTACTCCGACCACAAGAGCTTACAATATGTATTCACACAGAAAGAGTTGAATTTGAGACAGAGAAGGTGGCTGGAGTTTCTTTCAGACTACGATATCGACCTGCAGTATAAGGAAGGGAAGGCAAACGTTGTAGCCGACGCCCTGAGTTGTTGAGCACACTCGCTCCATTCGCTACTTGCTTCTTCTAGCTTGGTTGATGAGGTGCAAGACGCTCAATTGAGTGACCCTTACCTGACCGAAATCAGACAGAAGATCACAGATGGTACTTTTGAGAAGAAGAAGTATGATTTTTAAGTTACATGAAGATGGTCTGATTCGGATGAATGGCAGGCTATGCGTCCCCCGAAGCAATGCTGAGCTAAGGGATCGCATCCTGCGAGAGTCACACAGTTCTACATTGTCAGTCCATCCAGGAGCCTCCAAGATGTACAAAGACATGAAGAGGTACTTCTAGTGGTCAGGAATGAAATCAGATGTGACAGAGTATGTACTGAGATGCTTAACATGCCAGAAAGTAAAGTTCGAACATCGTAGACCAGGCGGAATGGTACAATCGATGCCAGTTCCGGAGTGGAAGTTTCATGATATCTCCATGGATTTTGTTGTAGGACTCCCACCTGCCAGAGGAGGACTCAACATGATCTGGATTGTAGTCGATCACCTCACCAAGGTTGCCAAATTCATACCGATGAAGGACACCTGGAAGGTAGTGAAGCTCGCAGAGCTATTCGACAAGGATATTATCAGACACCACGGGGTCCCGAAGACCATAGTATCTGACCACGACACCAGATTTCTTTCGAGATACTGGTGAGCTACACGGGAAGCGCTGGGTACAGAATTGAAGCTGAGTACCGCCTTCCATCCTCAGACCGACGGTTAGACAGAAAGGACCATCCAGACACTGGAGGACATGCTTAGAGCATGTGCCTTAGACTTTCAGGGGAGTTGGTTAGATAAGCTTCATCTTATCGAGTTTTCGTAGCTATCATGCTTCGATTAAGATGTCGCCTTTCCAAGCTTTATACGGTAGACCTTGCCGTACACCTTTGTGTTGGGATGAGTCAAGCGAAGCGGTCATCATAGGACCGGAGTATTTAGAACAAGTCCAAGCGGGAGTGCAACAAATTTGAGCCAATATGAAAGCAGCCCAAGATAGACAAAAATACTATGCGGATGTGCGACGACGCGACCTTGAGTTCGCCGTGGGCGACCAAGTGTTCTTGCGCGTTTCACCTATGAAGGGCGTATTCCGTTTTGGTCAGAAGGGCAAGCTGAGCCCAAAGTTTGTAGGGCCGTACACTATCACCGAGAGAGTTGGATCTGTAGCCTATAGGTTAGCATTACCTGAGGACTTGGGGCGTGTCCATGATGTATTTCATGTTTCACAACTCAAGAAGTATATTGCTAATCCTTCTCATATCCTAGAGCCCGAGAGACTATCCATTGAACCAACCATGAGATATGTCGAGACCCCTGTGAGAATCCTTGATAGGAAGACCAGAGACACTCGTCATAAGTCCATACGAATGGTGAAGGTCCTATGGTCAAACCATGATGTCGAAGAAGCGACATGGGAGTTAGAAGATGCCATGAAGGCTACGTACCCGCAGTTATTCATAGACTAGATAGGCTAGTATTTAGTAGATACGGGTACGGGGCGTACCCTTTTTAAGAGGGCTAGAGCCTTTTTGCTTTTGCATTGCTTCAGGTGAGCATTGCATATTGTGTATGTGTTGTAGTATGTTTCGATGGCACATGTAGTGCGGAGTGTATGTGGTACGTATGTGTAATGTGTAATGTATGGATGTGTATGTACAATGTGTAATGTATTGATGTAATATGTATTGGGAATTGCAGTTGTGTATGGTGTGATGGTATGTATGGAAATGGTGCATTGTGTATGTGAATTCGTATGACGCTTGATTTGTGTATGTTTATAAGGTAGAAGAAGTAAACACCTCATAGGTGGTCGTAAGATGCATTATGGCAATTGGTTGCCTAATGAGTAGAATTATTAAACTATTAACCTTGAGTAACTTTGAGGGCAAAGTTTCTTAAGGGGGTAGATTGAAATACCCCGTAATTAAAAATAGTGATTAATTAGGCTAATAAGTATTTTAGAAGCTTAATTATGTCTAAATAATCATGAGGGAACAAATCCCGAAGAAAACGGATCCTTAAAACGGATTAAAAACACTAACGAACCTTAAAGCGCGTTTTTCAAGGAAACCAGGAAAACATGACTTTAAGCGGGTCAAATAGACTCGTAAAAATTTTGGTCAACTAAATAGTCATTAACAAACATTAGTGAAGGTCTAGAACCAATAAAATTAATAAAACAAGAAAATAGTAAAAATTGTCAAAAACGGGAAGTTGTGGGGTAAAAACATAAATAACTCAAACTAGTGTGTCCACTATTGAAATAAAAATGTAAAATCAGTTTGTGTGTGTGGGTGCAGCCGATTTTATACCCTCTCTCACACCCTCTCTTAACTCTCTTCTATGTACAAAAAGACAAACAAATTAAAAAGGCAAAAAGTAACCCCTTTACTTTATTCACTCTCTCTCATACTCCCTCCTATCCTCACTCACGTACAGCTCCCTCTTCTTCCTCTCTATTTTCCTTCTTCTTCTTGGCAACAACAATGGAGATTTGAGCACCCCAAATAAACACCAACTTCTCTCCTCTTGTTAACCCCTTAAATCTTCTCAAAAAATTACAAAACTTGTACCATTGGAATCCCCTCATCAAGGAGAACATATTCCTCCTTTCAAAATCCAAAAACACTCACTTTCATTTCCATGGGTGTGCTGCATTTGGAGCTTGAAGACCACCATTAGAACCACCTCCATCTCCTTGTTACTTTGAGGTAAAAATAATCTCGAAACCTCATCTTTTTCTAGCCCTTGTGGGCAAAACGAAATTTAAACTAAACCCTTGTTTGGTTCTTTGTATTCTAGCCGATTTTGGCTTCTTTGGTGGAGTAGAAATCTTGTTCTTGAGCTATCCTAAGCTTCAACTACTCCTTTGCAAGGTAATAAATGCTTAAAGCCTAGAAACTTACCTTAAAAGCTTTAGTGTAGTTTAAGGGATAGTTGAATTAAATGGTGGTATGTAATGGGTTGTAGTGTAGAGTTTGAATCTTCATAGCTGTTGGGAAAAGAGAAAAGAAAAGGAAGAAGGAAGAAGCAAGAAGAAGAAAAGAAACTAGAAGAAGAACAAGGTAATTATGCTCACTTGTGTAGTCTTGTAAATGCCTTATGTAACAGATTTTTGGTAGTTTAAAATGTGTATTGTAAAATAGTGATGAGTAGTAGTGTAATGTGGAAGAAGAACCAAACAATTTTGAATCTTAAAAGACACTTAAAAACTGTCAAAAACCTTAAGGAAGAAAATGTGAATGTGCAGGAATTTTAGGAGTGTGTAATGTTTAGTATTTATGTGTGAGAGTTTTGTATATTGATGTTATTGAAAACAGGTGAATTGGGTAACAATGTGTGAATAGAATATGTGGTGAGAGTGTAAAAATATAGGGGAGACCATGTCAAAATTTACCTAGAGCTAGAACACTTACGAACTAGAAACTAGGTAAAAATATACCTTTGCAACAGATTTTAGGTTGAGCTAGTTAGTGGGTAGGTTAGGAGAGATGGTTAATGCATTACAAGCTTTAGAAATGACATTGGAAGAGGGAACTATAGATGGAGGAAGTGGGAAGCAAAATCTGTAACAAGTGCAACTTAGAAAAACAATGTAAGTGTTGTAATGAAGTTTAGGAAAAACAAGTGTGTAAATTAGTATTGAAATGGGTAATGAGTTAATGGATGAACTAGGGTGTATTAGGAAGTTTAATTAGTACTAAAACATGTTAGGATATATGTAGGAAGGTTGGGGAAGAAATGGGTAAGAGGAGGAAACAAAAACAAAATCTGTAGGCATGTTCTGCTACCGACCGACCCAGAGGTTGGATCGGTCGGTGGGTGAGTCGGGGCATAAGTAACTGAACTAAAACCTTATGGAACGGACCGACCCAGGGGCCGTGAGTCAGTCGTGGGTCGGTCGGGGCTTAAAATTACTGGAACGAAGTTTCTGACTTCGACCGACCCAGGAGATAGGGTCGGTCGTGGGTCGGTCTCGATGAATTCCAGGGCCAAAAACTTTCTGGAATGGACCGACCCAGAGGTTTATGGGTCGGTCGGAACAGTCTTGGGTCGGTCGAGCATAGTCTGGAGAACTGGAAACTTACTGGAATGGACCGACCCAAGCGATTGGGTCGGTCGACCCAAAACTTACAATAATAATAATAATATAATATATAATATATATATATATATATATATATATATATGTATACCCACATATACATATGTACATATATATATAGGTACATCATGGTTAAGTAAGGAAATAAACTTAAAACAATGAGGAGTAAGTAAACAATGTGTAAACGCAAGAATTGTAAAGGCATAGTAAGTATGAGTTAGGAAACGTAATAGGAATACGAGTTAAGTTAATTGTAGGTAATTAATCACTCGATCGCATGTATGTTATAGGACTCGATTGTGAACACCGAAGGAAAGTTGGGTACAAGTACAACGGTGAACGGTATGAACTTCTCATGCCCCGTATGCTACCTTGGTTACTCTGATTTGTGTGTTGTGTGCTAGATGATCACTAAATAAGATAAACGCACGAATCGGATATATTATGCTTACTTGTGATTATCATGAGATTGTTCTTCGCTTGGATATTCTCTCTAAATCATAGTTTGTATAATTCATGAAATGTATGGATGAATATGAATGTGTGTATGCTTGATGTATTGTATTGTGACCGAATGTTATTGTGATTGGACTTCTAACTGATTCCTAACAAGCTAACCAATCTAACTTAATAAATTGGTAATTAGATTGGAATGAGTAGAAGTCCGATATAGTTTCGGCTACGCGTGAGGATGCGGAGACACAAGAGGTTGGATCCAATTCCTGGCTCTTAAACTAGTCCACGGCCCAAACCCCTTAAATGGGTAGCATCCTGGATTGGTGACCCAAGTAAAACCTGGTGTTGGGACTGTGTAGTCCCTGTCCGGAGGTCATACCAACTTAACATGAGTAAAAGTAAGTAAGTAAGAATGAGTAAACAAGTATGGAAAAGTAAGTAAGTAAAGTAAGAGAAAGTGTGTGCAAGTGTTGTGTAATGAGTAAAAGAGTAATAAGCATCTGATTAACCTGGATGTGTAATTTGGCTAACCCTTGTGAAGGTAAGTATTGTGTATGCTATTGTATTGTGTTTTGACTTGTGTATTGTATTATGTATGATCGTATGATGAATGTAAGCATGTATGTATGTTAAAAATGAACCGCATGTTTAGTCGACCTTAAATAGTCGGTGTGCCCTTGTTAGCACGCGGTATATGCGAAGTTTAAATGCAGCTTTTTGCTAAGCCCCTTGGGGCACCGTTTTTAATATTTTCAGGTGCTCGAGAAGGGTGAAGACTTGGTTGAGACTATGATGATTTCTTTTTGTCTGTAATTAATGAATTGTGAATGGTGTACTAAGTTGTACACGGCTGTAGGTTTTTGCTAGCCGGTGTACCATGGGGTACACCCTTTTGGATGATGATAGGATGGTGAATTGGTATAGATGAGTAGCTTGTAGAAACTCATTATTTTTGGGAGATTGAAAAGGGATGTAGTTTACTATGCATTTGATACTCGGTAATCCAGTAATGTAAGCATATGGTATTTTGTACTTAGTAAGCAATGTTTTAGTAGCTCGGTATATTTAGTCATCAGACCGTCACTGTAAGTAGTATAAGCCTAGCTAGCCGTATGGGTGGTTAGCGGCGTTGTATCACCCGCCGTAGTAGTAATATTTCCGCTGCGAGTAGTTAGGATTATTGGGATGATTGGACGGTAAGTATAGGATTAGCAGTATGGGTGTTACACCTTATTTGAAACCCTAACCTAAGTACAACAAACATACACTCACTGCCGAAATCTACAGAATTAACCGCATTCACTGCGCCTCTCCTCATCATCATGACCCACCATTCAAATTCGAGAACTAGTGTGTTTGTTCTCCTCGTTCAAGCCATTCTAGTTGTCAATTTTGTCAGTGAACATGTCGTACTCCTCTGCTGATGTGCCAAAACCAAAAGCTTGTTTTCAGTAAGTACACTCATTCGGATGGACCTGTTTGTTTGTTCGTAGTGGGGGTAATTTTGATAACTTCACTTTGTCTTTTTGATTTTATAGATATCAGGATGATGTATTCTCATAGAACTTTAATTAAACTAGTAATTAACTATTGACTACAAAACACAGTTAATTACAAAATAAATGGTAACTAGATTAATATCTCTTCTTTTTAATAAGGGTTGAATCTAACCAGAAGAACAATACTTTACTTAGACTCTCTTGACAGTAATTCACATATCTAATTGCACATATAAGCTCCTTGAAATTGTGATTCGTTGTGTGGATTTTCTACTGATTTATAGCAGCAAACAGTGAATTTTCTGTGAAGCCATCAATTTGGGCTAACGTCTCCGCCTATGTTCATTATCTTCTTGAGCAAGCAACTTGCGCTATGGTATGTGCCTCTATTCATTCTCTTCTTGAGCCTACAATTTGTTGTTAACGTCTGCCCCTCTGTTCATTCTCTTCTTGCGTATGCGCCTCTGCAGAGACACACTGTAGGAAGCTACCAGTGGTTGAAGACGATGCTGAAAACAGTTCACTTGATACCAAGGTATATACTCTAATCATCTTCTTCTCTTTGGCGATTAACAACGTAGAATTTTGATTTCTTCTGTCGCACCTTGTGAAGCCAACAATTAGCATTATTGTCTACGTATGAGTGGTACTATTTTATGAATGTGTTTGGTACTACTTACTGCATATGGTTGGTACTACGTACTGCATATGTGATATGTCTCGTACTATCCAATGCATAAGACTAGTACTATATACTGCATATGGCTGGTACCGTACACTGTTTATGACTGTTATTTTTTACTGTATATACCTGGTACTACTTTTTACATGTGACTGGTACTTCTTTCTACATATGATTCATACTTCTTTTGTATATGACTGGTACTTCTTTCTGCATATGACCGGTACTTCTTTCAGCATATGGTTGGTACTATCTCATGGATGTTGTCGGTATTACTTACTACATTTGGCTAGTACCCGCCATGTTTTTTTATAATTGGGCATAAGCCATTTAATAAATAATCCTGGAGAACCAGGTGGATGGGTTGTCGGGCCTCATTAAAACCTCCCTAGATAAACCCAGTGGGAAAAAATTCTAGGGAGAAAAAAGTGTACTCACCACATTCAATTACAAACCTACAATTCATTAGATAAAAAGCAGAACAACATCTAGCACGCAACATGTTGGAACCCAAGGTTTTGCTGATAATAGCAACAGAGTAAGTCTGGTGACAGAAGAAGTATCACTGAAAATAGCATCAGAGCAAGTCTGGGTGACGAAGGAGTCTGACTTCGGAAGGAGTCGTTCTGCGACATAATATTCTCCTAAAACGTTCTAGAAGTTATAAGGTGAGCCTCTACTATTAAAACGTGGAGAAATTCATGGAAATAATTGCCACACACGTTCACTTATGATCAGGCCCGAAAATCAAGGCGGTCAAGCTTAAAGAGCGCTAGAACGAGTCCCTCTACAGAGCACTTAAGATATTTCCCGCCCAATGCATAGTGGGAAGACGTGGGACGTTGTGGTGACACCATTTTACACATCATGGGAGCATTTACTTCAGGTTTTATCAGTATTTAAGCTTGTAGAAGTCATTTATAATACTTGGAGCTTTCACTTCCATATTTCGAGAGAGAGAGAGAGTCATATTAAGAGAGAGATTATTTTCGAGAGATCTTAGTGAGACTTTGTTATTTAGCTTAGGTATTTATTACCTAGAGAACATACAGAACACTCCCCTTTACTTCTTATTAAGCATTGATCTACGCCGAGAGTAGAGCGAGTGTTGGATGAGATAGAGTACCTCCGTCGAATCCCAAGATAGAAAGCTAGGTTGTAATTCACATTGAATTTCAATACAAGCAGAATCCTATCTTGTCAATTTTAAACAAAAGCTTCCATGTCATTATTTTCTGTAAACACTTGTTCTCTAAGCAGAGTTGGTTTGAGACTAACACCTCAGACCTACTCGGTCAGCACCCCGATCCTATCAAGTGGTATCAGAGCCTGTGTTGGCTGACAAATCTCTCAAGATGGCAGAAATTTTCTACTCAGAAAAGGATGAGTCAGGCACCACCAGTTTGGTGTGCTTAATGGCTCACAATGGTGAGAAAACCGCTCATGATAAGGTAAGTGAGACTCCCTCTGCAAATATCAAAGCTCGTGATCTTTACTATAATAGTTCTTCATCGTCGTCTATGAGAGGACCCAAGTACATCTGGGTTCCCAAAACTAACCAGTAGCTTTTTGCAGACAGAGTGGCTCGGAATAATGACTCTTGGTTTCTGGATATTGGTTATTCAAGATATATGACATGAAACCAAGTTGAGTTTACGACTCACTCTGACCATCAAGGGGGAAAGGTTACTTTTAGAGACAACATGTACGAAAAAATCATAAGAATTGGCTCCATTGGTAACCCCTCTTTATTTAAAGTTCATAATGTTTACTTAATTGTTATTTTTGGACATAGTCTCTCAATTGTCTCTCAAATTTGTGGATTCTTTAATCTTAGGGCCCGTTCGATAGTCTCATTAATGTGAAAAAATGGCTTAACCTTAATGCTGATTTGACAGACTCACGATTTGTTGAATATTTTTACGCAAATCGTGAAAAAGACTCTATCATAGAGGTGATTTGCCGCTTCAGATTATAGAGCTACCTGAGGAGAATAACAAATTATAGTACCCTCACTTCTTAAAGAAATGTTCCAGTGCTTTCGTACAAAATTCTCTCGGTAACCAATTTAAGGGGGTTCTTGTATTTTACACACTCTGAATTTTAATTTATCCAGCTGGTTATCGAATAGACCCACAAAAGCAACATTAATCTAGTAACCTCTCTCATTAATGTGGCATTAATGCAGGTGATTTTCAACCTCTAGGAAACGAACGGGGCCTTATGTTATAAGATTTATGACTCTATCACTCGTGATCAGAAGGATATGTTTATGACTCTAGTACTGGTGATCTTAAGGCAATAGGCACATGTTGATATGAATTTTCGATACACGTGCAGAAAGCAAGCAGACTCGTCTGTAAATCATGTACAAAGCAAGCAGACTATCTCTGTGAATCTTGTGCAAAAAGCAAGCTGACTCGCTCCAGCTTCAAGTACTTTGAAGACTACGGTATTTTTGATCAAAATGTTACCATTATGTATGATAATACTAACTAAGGTCGTCAAATTCCCTAAATTTCATGCTCGAACTAAATTTATATACTTGAGTTCTCATTTTTTACGAGATCATGTGGAGATGAACTTAATCTAATTAAACTAAGTTTCCACATACTCCAGCTTGCTGATATCATCACCAAGGCATCACAATGGTTGCATTTGAGCTTTTTTCGCACTCACCATGGCATGACGCGTTCTAACTGAGGATGGTTGTATCTCCTCTCCCTTTTAGAGGCAGAGTCTAGGTACTCAGGTATAGTCTCTCTGGCACAGACTCTCCTCGGTTAAGTAGTTCAACTTAACTTTTTTGCGAATTTTTGTTTGGAAACCCGCTAGTTTTCCATACCAATTCGACCAAAGCACCCACATCAAGAATCTTATTATTCCAAAACCATCATCCTTGAAACCAGTGCCACTTTGCCTTCACAATCAACCCACAAATTCTCCTAACCCTCTAACCACTCCTACTCACTTTCCCACTCAAAGCCGAAAACCCTCTAGACAAGGCACTATTGTTCTCCCAACTCCCAAACATCACTAAGTCTCCCATGGCCCTCTGACCATACAAAAATCCCATCCACTTTGGGTCCATCATTACTAATGCCCAACTCACCCTACTGCCCTAGTCGATTACCCAACCTACCTTGCCCAAGCTCCACTACTATCTCAGCCGAAGCCCTTGCCACTCCTACCAAACCCACTACCACTACCACTGAAGCAAAACCCACTACCCCTTACTACCTAAATCCATCACAACCCCTACCCTTCATTCGACCAAGAAATACTACTAGAGTCAATCTGCAGACAGAATTGGTCTGGCAAAATGCCCACGTAGTTGAAATGAATTTCTAAGAAAAAAGGGGAAAGAAAAGAAAAAAAAGAAAGACAGAAATCCCATGAGAAGGCTAAAACAAAGCAAATTGCGATCGTCTCTTCAACTTGTATTCAATTTGAAGAAGACATACTCTTGCTCCAGCCACCACTTCCAAGAGTGGAACTTGCGTGAATCTGGTTTGCGCTTCATAGCAACGCTAGCTTGCACATATGGGTATGAATACTTTGGCTAATACGCTTCACTACCATGGTAGCCACATCTAGCACTCTCTTGAGATTCAGAATGAATGGGTCAATACCAAGATGTAGACCAAGCCTTTCACCCCATTTCCTAGCCTACACCCTTGACCATACTTTCAACCTATCTCAAACTTTGTTTATCTTGGCGGTGTTTTCATCAAACTTTGGCAGACTTTGTCGGTTGGCTATTTAGCCATGTGATTACTTCTGGATGTCAGGCAGATTCACCCTGTTTTGCCAGATGATGTCAAAAAGGGGGAAAGCGGTGAATCCTATTTTTCAGTAAGACAAGTTAATGTTTTTGGTGGTCGGAAGACTTGAATTGCACTTATGGATTTTGCCCTGCTTGATGGTCAAGCAAGCTGTTTCTGTTTAAGCTTAGTTTAATTCTATTACGCTCTTTTCTCATTGGTCTTGTCTTAAATGACGTGCTCAAACTTAGGGGGAATATTGGACTAAGGGGGAATCAGTCAATGACGCTGGTTCTTCCAAGCTTGTTTGCTTGTATGTCTTTTTTTGCAGGTTAACTCTTGCTACGGGATTCACTCGAGTGATTTTTGGCATCATCAGCAAAAGGGGGAAATGTATGAAGATATTAGAGTTTTGTTGAAGATTGCCAAAACCTAGCTGCCAGCAAGAGTCGGCCTGAAAATTGATACAATGAAAAGAGACCAAGTCAAAGAGAGTATGAATTTAGTGAACAGTAACTCCCACTGCAGAACAAGTCATCCAGAGCCTGCCCACAGACAAAGATTCATGGCATACGTAGTTTGGTTGTCAACCTACTCGATCTGTCAAGCGGTTCGCATTCATCTCATCTTATAAATGATGCTCAACTTAAGGGGGAACTTTATCTCATCTTGACTGAGTCGGTTTCCCTTTGCCATCATCAGCAAAAAGGGGGAATTTGTTGGAACCCAAGGTTTTGCTGATAATGACAACAGAGTAAGTCTGGTGACTGAAGAAGTATCACTGATAATAGCATCAGAGCAAGTCTGGGCGACGAAGGTGTCTGACTACGGAAGGAGTCGTTCTGCGACATAATATTCTCCTGGAACGTTCTAGAAGTTATAAGGTGAGCCTCTACTGTTAAAACGTGGAGAAATTCATGGAAATAGCTGCCACACACGTTCACTTATGATCAGACCCGAAAATCAAGGTGGTCAAGCTTAAAGAGAGCCAGAACGAGTCCCTCTGCATAGCAGTTAAGATATTTCCCACCCAATGCGTAGTGGGAAGATGTGGGACGTCATGGTAACACCATTTTACACATCATGGGAGCATTTACTTCGGGTTTTATCAATATTTAAGCTTGTAGAAGTCATTTGTAATACTTGGAGCTTTCACTTCCACATTTTGAGTGAGAGAGAGAGAGTCATATTGAGAGAGAGATCATTTTCGAGAGATCTTAGTGAGACTTTGTCATTTAGCTTAGGTATTTATTACCTATAGAGCATACAGAACACTCCCCATTACTCCTTGTTACGCATTGATCTACGTCGAGAGTAGAGCGAGTGTTGGATGAGACAGAGTACCTCTGTCGAATCCCAAGATAGGAAGCTAGGTTGTAATTCACATTGAATTTCAATACAAGCAGAATCCTATCTTGTCAATTTTAAACAAAAGCTCCTGCGTCATTATTTTCTGCAAACACTTGTTTTCCAAGCAGAGTTGGTCTGAGACTAACACCTCAGACCTACTCGGTCAGCACCCCGATCCTATCACAACAGTCGGTGCTTACATCATACAATCTCATGACTCACCCCTAGTCCTATCATGGTAGGGCATAACCAACCTACTACAAGTAATCCCGTAGAGATACAACTCCTACAAATGTATTACATGGCAGAGGGAAATCTTTCCACCAAATCTTCGTCCACCGCCATACCCCAAGCTTAATCTGCATCACGACACGCTCGACATTGCACATCTCTCCTCAAAAAATCACATCGTTCCGATGCAACCACATGTAGTATACTCCATATCAAAAAGTAGATTTCCAGATTCGCTTTGCTTTACTCGTTAAGGGAACCATGAACCAATCATTGTATATATCACTTACCCCTTCCTTGAAGACAAACGATACATTCCACCAATTTAGAACAATCTCCCAAGTCCTTTTTATCTTCAGCAATGGAACAAAACATGCTCCACACTCTCCATTACTCAGTTGCACCACGGGCTCATACTCCCACCAATTGGGACAACATTTCTCTCAAAAAGAAGTTTTCTAGTCTTCAACCTTCTCAAGAGTGTAAACCACAAGGTCATCACCACCCTAGGCTCACACAAGCCTTTCCATACAGTCCCCAGATCAATTTCATATGGGGCAGTAGAATCAGCAATCATTTCATTATTCAGAGAGAGCAAAATATCTTTGACAATAGAGCATTTACCACCAAACCCCCATGTACATACATCCGCCTGATGTGAAGAGCATGGAACAACATCCAACATGCCTCTCAGTTGAACAAGAAGCTCCTCTTCGTAACTGAGCAGCGCACGCCTCCACTGGAAGTCCCACCGCCAACTTTCAATTTTCCCAGTACCCCAACTGAGCTATTGTACATTCCTGCTGCAGACTTAGGTAAAATAGACGGGAAATTTTTTCCGCAAGCACCCTGCATGAGACCAACTATCATACCAGAACAATAAAGATTCTCCATTTCTTATCGATATTTGCACCTTCTTTTCGAGAATGCTTTTTAGAAAGGCATTCGCATCAGTGGCTTCGATGATAGATGGCCAGATACCCCCTGCTTTCAACATCCGTTCGACCACTTCTCATGTTGTATATGGAGGATACTACTCTCTTCCAAAGGGGGGATCTGTTAGCCGTAAAGTTATACATCCATTTCAATAAGAATGCCACATTCTTTACCTGCAGATCAGTAAAGCCAAGTCCCTTGTATGGAGGATACTACTCTCTTCCAAAGGGGGGGGAGTTCAAGTTATACATCCTTTAAGAATGTTACATGGACAGTAAAGAAAGTCCTTCACCCCCCCCCCCTCTCCCTTGGTCTAGCCATCATTCTCCAAGAGGCCGATTTCCTTTTTGTTTAGAACTGCCGCTGGATGGATACTAGTCTCTTACGTACCTTTACCAAAATCACAAATAAACTAGCATAATAAAGAGGGATGGCATCAAGAACCGACCGAAGAAGAACCGCTTGCCCAGCCTTGGACAAACTAGAGGTTTTCCATGTTACAAGTTTAGGTTTAATCTTCTGGATAATCGGTTCCCAAGTGACTGATTTTCTCATGTTTACTCCCAAAGGGAAACCCAAATAAGTAGCCTGCAAAGTACCCATTTGGCACTCGAAGATTTCTCCTACCATATGAGCCTCTTCTTCATTCATATTGATATAATAAGCCTTTGACTTCTCCATATTCAAACGTAATCCGCTCATTACCAGTCATGTGTTACTTTGCTTTATTATTATTTTTGCTTGAGTATTATGTGATTTTATTTTGTTTCATTATGTTAGGTTGATCTTTGTGCTTGTGTTGTGCTCTATGATGAGAACAATCTAGTTGATAAATAAAGAGTTTGGTTAGAAGATTCAAAAGAAACGACACATGCAAGAAAGGGACAAAGGGCTCAACAAAAAAGAAAGAGATAGTTTAGTCGCATCTGTGTGTTGAGACTTGTAATTTACTCATCCTTGTACATATTCTTTTGTTTGTTATTTAATTAGAATAATAAGTCAATAGCAACGAGGTACACCTACAACAATCAAACCAAACACCACGAATCTTCTAACGAAACACTTAGCATATGTTCAATATGTACCTATGTATAAACATTGTCATGAACATATCCAAACACCATAAATTCCTAAACGAAACACCTAGCATATGTTCAATATGTATCCGTCTATCAACCAATACGGTGTTGGTAACAATACTATCCATCAAGACAGTGTCATTCTTATATAACAAGCCAGATATAATACACCGACATCAACATAACCAAACACTACAAACCTTTAATGTAACACGTAACACCAGTCCAATATGCACCTACTAATAAACATTCTCATGAATATAGCCAAATATTCCTGAAAAAAACACCTAACAATGTTTAATATGTACCGTGTATCAACCAGACATGGGTTTCCTAACAATACTATCCGTAAAGAAATTGATATTCTTTTATAGCAGACACAATAAAATACACCAACAACAATATAACCAAACACCACGAATCCCCTAATGAAACACCTAACACCTTTTCAATCTGTATCTATGTAAACACCGTTATGAACATAGCCAAATACCACAAATTTCTAAACGAAACACCTAGAACCTATTTAATATGTACTTATGTATCAACCACACATAATGTTGTTAACTAGAACCAAAGGTTGTGGGTTCAAGACCTACTCACTACCGTATTGCGAGAAATGTTCATTTAGAACCTCAGTACTGCTCTTATGCTGAACTTTCAGCCACTTATCAAAAAAATGTTGTTAAGAATACTATCTGTAACGACATTGATACCTTTTTGTAGCAGACACGATATAATACACTGATAATAATATAACTAAACACTACGAATCCCCTAATGAAACACCTGGCATCTATTCAATATGTATCTATATATAAGTTACACCAGAATAGGTAATTTCAACAAAATTTTACAACATTTTAGTTATAATAAATTACATTATATATAAAAAGAAAATAAGTAAAAAAAAGAAAAGAAAAAATAGTCATATATTTTAAAAAAGGGAAAATTCACAATATACCCCTGTTTTCTTTCGTAATTCACAATATACCCCTTTTTGAAACTTTGTCACAAGATACCCCTGCTTTCTTTGCTAATTCACAAAATGCCCTTTTTTAAAAACGGAGTCAAATATTCCGTTAACCTCCCCTGGAAAATGACTTTTTGCCCCTGACCCGTTTTTTTTTTTTGAAAAATTCGTAGTTTTTTTGGCTATTTTTTTAAAAAAAATTAAATTTTATAACTATTTAAGTTTTTTGTTCATGAAATACCCCTTTTTATGTTTTGAAGTTCACAAGATACCCCTGTTTATGTTTTTGTAGTTCACGAAATACCCTTATCACCCTGATGCCTTGGTAAAGCATCGCCTAGTTTTCTCTTGTTTTTCAAGTGCCTTCAGCCTCTTCATAATCCCAGGACAAATGTTGTTTGCATTCCAGTTCTCTGAGGTTTCTTGTCTCTCAGAATGTCTCACCAATAGCTGAGTACGAATCCCTGTCATTCACAATTAGACACAATTATAATATATGACCAGAGACAAAGTAGTATAGCATGAATTATTTACATAGTTAGGTAAATACCTTTAAGTAAAGAGTAGATTGATTTAGTCATGTGGACAAACAATAATGTCACAGACATTGGGTTTAAAAAGGCTACCTCTTGGTCGAACTCAGTAGCGGACCAGAACTTTTGTTTAGGGGGGCAAAAAAAAATCTTGACACTATTGTTCTTTAAAACATTATGTTATTTGTATTTTTCAAAATTTTATAAGAGTATTTTGCAAATCAAAAGTTTCGGGGGGGGGGGGGGCGGCCTTCCCCCTTTGTGTCCACCCCTGGTCAAACTTGTGTTGTGTCAAGCACTCTAATGGGATATCGCTCAGATATTTGAATGCACCAAAATCCATCTCCCTAATGGCCACCCCCCCCCCCCCCCCCCCGAAACTTTTGAAAATTTGCAAAATGCTCTTATAAATTTTTTAGAAAATACAAAATACATAATATTTTAAAGAAAAATAGTGTCAAATTTTTTTTTGCCACCCCCCTAAATAAAAGTTCTGGTCCGCTACTGAGTTCGACCAAGAGGTAGCCATTTTAAACCCAATGCCTATGACATTATTGTTTGTCCACACGACTAAATCAATCTACTCTTTACTTGAAGGTATTTATCTAACTATGTAAATAATCCATGCTATACATGTTTGTCTCTGGTCATATATTATAATTGTGTCTAATTGTGAATGACAGGGATTCGTACTCAGCTATTGGTGAGGCATTCCGAAAGACAAGAAACCTCAGAGAACTGGAATACAAACAACATTTGTCCTGGGATTATGAAGAGGTTGAAGGCATTTGAAAAACAAGATAAAACTAGGCGATGCTTTACCAGGGCATCAGGGTGATAAGAGTATTTCGTGAACTACAAAACATAAACAAGGGTATCTTATGAAATTCAAAACATAAACAGAGGTATTTCGTGAACAACAAACTTAAATAGGGGTATATTATAAAATTTAAAAATTTTCAAAAAAAAAGTAGCCAAAAAAACTACGAATTTTTCAAAAAAAAATGAAAAAACGGGTCAGGGGCAAAATAGTCTTTTCTAGGGGAGGTTAACGGAATATTTGACGCCGTTTTTAAAAAGGGGGATTTTGTGAATTAGCAAAGAAAACAGAGGTATCTTGTGACAAAGTTTCAAAAAAGGGGTGTATTGTGAATTACGAAAGAAAACAGGGGTATATTGTGAATTTTCCCTTTAAAAAATAGTATAAAGAAGTTAAAAAATTGCAATAACTAGAGTAAGTTTTTAAAAGAAAATTCTTGGAATGAATTATGTAAGTGATCATAAATAATAATCCTATAAAATATAGAAGACAAAGAAAAAATGTTGGATAAAGGAAAATAATTAGACAGATGGTAACAAAATTCATTATTATTTGCATATACCGTTTAATAAATAGAATTAATTTCACACGAAATATAGTATTCCATGGATTAGATTATGGTGTTTGTTCTCCATTTCCAGGTATATTTTTATGTATATTTACGTCAAATGACACTGGGACAAGTAAGGAAATCAGATTATCTTGTTTCCAAATATGTAAAGAAATGCAAAATATTTGTTCTTATTGGTAATTAATCAATTATAATTTTACAAAGTATATGGAAATATGTAAAAAAAATTTCGAAAACCGAAGAGGAATTTTTAAAATCTCAACAACTTAAATAAATTTTTAAAAGAATTTTTTGCAATGAATTTGTAAATGATAAATCTTATTTGTACAGTCAATTAATTTAGTAACTTTATTTGGTAGTTGAAGAAATTGTGGGAGTAAGTATGGGTATTTTTAAAAATATATGCATTATATAATTATAGTAATTAATAGCTAAAATGTAAAATATAAATAAAGATTATTGTGGTGATGTGTTATTTTAAAGCTAAAACAAGTTGAAGTTGAAAAGGTAAACATAACTACTACTCAGGGGCGGACTAAAGTGGTGCACCGGGGTCACGTGACCCCAAATATTTTGTGAAAAAATTAATTATAGTAAATTCTAATATAATTTTTTTATTATAAGGTAGATGATTTATATGTAGTAGCCCCATAAATGTTAAAAAATAATTATATGAAACTTTATTTGTCAATGACCCCACAACTTTCAATCTCTGGGTCCACCCCTGCTACTACTTATTAGTGAATAATAATATAACTACCACCAAATATATTTACAAAATATAAATGTATCTTCCACCCATCACATATGAATCCAAAGCCATAAATATACGCCATATATATATATAATCTAATCAGTTCGATGGAGACAAAGTAGCACCAAAACCTGGACCTTCTTATTAGGCTTTACCTAACATCCATCTAGAAACTTGGCATAACTGCTGTTGTAGCAGTCTTCATGATTTCAACCACACAACAGCCTTGATTAGTGGGGCCATTTATTGACCATGCAATGACCTTGATTGGTGGGGACTCTTTGTCGGATGCAGTTTTGTGCTATGCGTCATACTAAAAAAAGTTATATATTGATTTTATAATACTAATTTAAATATAAAAATAATTTGGATTACTAATTTATTATTTTTTTAACTCAAATATTAAATCTTTTAATAGACTTATCTAACAAATTATAGTGAATTAATATAACATGTGTCATACTTTTCCATGTACCTACTCTTTTTACCAGCGAGACAACGATTGCTTGTTGATTGTAATCATGCATGAGTATCTTGACACAAAAAGAGCTGACAAAAGCTCTTTCACCACTTGTTGGCATTAGTGCGGAAAACAAGTTGGTGATACAAAGATAATAGCTTAAAAAATGGCCCCTAAATACGCACATTTTCTCTCTTCAAGTGAGAGCAATGTTTTGTCTTTTACCCAACTTAACTATCTTCCTCCTAGTTATTATAAACTTACAATTTGTTTCGTCTGTTTTATTTATGAATCCTTATCATGACTTGCATGTGCTGGGGCTTTTCTCCATCGATCTTCAACATTTTCGAGCCTTCAACCTCCATCATCATCTCCCCTCTTATTTCTTAGGTCTACTCCGTTGGGCCATCTTCTTTCTGTTCTTGATTAGAAGTGGGTTTCACTTGCTTGTGTTTGCACACTTAAGTTTACCCCCAGCTTGCCCTTCGATTCAGCATGGAGCCACGTCTCATAGTTTTTCTCGTTTTCACTCATTTGCTATGGGTTCACCACTTGCGTTCGGTGAAAGATCTTTCACTAGTAGAAAAACAGCCTATTTCTACGGTTGTTTAGGGCCTATTTTGGCGGTTCTGAACCGCAGAAATGGAGGCCGCCGAAATAGGTGTGCGATCCTATTTCGGCGGTTGAACAACCGCAGAAATAGGTACCTATTTCGGCGGTTGTTAGCTATGAACTGCCGAAATAGGTGCGTTTTCAGAACAAAAAAAACACACCTATTTCGGCGGTTCCTAGCTAACAACCGCCGAAATAGGTGTAATTTAAAAAAAATTACTGTAGCCCCGTCTTCAACCTCGCTCACGAGAGAAGAATAGAGGCGCAGAGAGAAGGAATAGAGGCGCAAAGCATGTCGATTCCTTGTTCGCCAGTTACGGTTGCAAAATTGACGTGAGATAGAGCATGTTTTCGCTCGCCAGTTAGGGTTGAAAAAATTACCGTGAGGGAGCAGAATATGAATAGAGGCGCAGAGCATGTCGATTCCTTGTTCGCCCGTTAGGGTTGCAAAATTGATGAGAGGCACAGAGAATGAATAGAGACTGAAAAATATAAGTTCGAGTATATTACCAATTTTGGAATGAAAAGCTTCAGCCCTGACTTCAATCTGGTGAGGGAGATAGCAGCAGTGGAGAAGACACAAGAAGAGAATGAAGGCGGAGGTTGAGGGTTGCAAAATTACCGTGCGTGAATAGAATGAAGAGAGAGAGAGAGAAACGAAACGGAAAAACGGAAAAAGAATGCGGAGGGCGGGAATTTGAAAATTGGATGAAAAACAACGGGAACGCGAAAAAAGAACTCAGAAATTGACCTATTTCGGCGGTTCCTATCTAATAACCGCCGAAATAGGTCCTCGATTATTTAAAAAAATAAAAAAGACCTATTTCGGCGGTTCCTAACGAAAAACCGCCGAAATAGATGATAAAAAAAAAAAGGAAAATATAAAAACACCTATCTCGGCGGTTCCTTACTAAAAACCGCCGAAAAATAGTCCTTTTTTTTTTTTATTATTTATGAGGACCTATTTCGGCGGTTTCTAGTAAGGAGCCGCCGAAATAGGTTCCCGACCTTTTCAAAAACCACCCTATTTCGGCGGTTTTGTAACAACCGCCGAAATAGGGGCGCCGAAACAGGCCATTTTTGTACTAGTGTTTCCTCTCAATATGAGGAGCTATCTCTCACAAAAGACGAAGCCTTGACACTTTATATTGATGGGATAATGGAGCGTGATCAAACCACTTCTTTTGATCGATGCTTGCTCGCCAAGCTCCTAAATAATCATAGTGCGGACATGGGGGTGATGAAGAAAACGCTTGCAAAGCTTTGGCAACTCCATGGTTTCCTCAAAATTAGGCAGGTTTTCCTCCTGGAAATTGAATGAATCAACATGACCCATGTTAATCTTGATAGGGGGGCATGGTCCTTCGATGGAGCTCTTCTAATTCTTCAGCGCATTGATAAGACAAGGGCTCCCTCAGACCATGATTTATCATTTTCTTTCCCATCTAGATTCAGGTACGTACGTGACGCTCCCTTGGTCCTCCACAACAAGGACTCCGCCCATTGTCTTACTTGTCGCTTTGGAACTTTTATGGAAGTCGGTGAAGAAGCAAGTCGCCTTGGTGGAAATTATTTGAGGTTCAAAGACTTGATCTCGGTCAATAAACCCATTCTCTATTGCCTCAAAATTGTTCTCGAAGGGGTTCATGAGTCCACACTGCGCATTACCTACAAGATCATATTACCACCAATTTGTTTTTGGTGTGGTCTCTTCACCCATTCCATGAAGGATTGTGCCATCCGACTCATTATTCATGCCAGTGTTCATCCTTTCGGCCCCTGGCTTCGGCCTTCTGGGCTCCATTTGAGACGTCGGTCTTTCTCGAAGGAAAATGCTAATATTTGGAAGGTTGCATGCGGCGTCGTCGGAAGTTCCAGCAAAATTCATTGGAGAGCCAACCATTGGAATCTTTGGATGATCAGGGTAAATATCCGCAAGTGGATCCTTCAAGCTGTGATACTTTGGGTTTTGGCTCAAATCCCCCAATAGGTTCTTCACCTAGGCCCGCTAAGGGTAAGGACTCTGTTGACCCCCAGAATATAGTTAGCCGGAAAAACGTAACATTGAACGGGCCTTAAAAAGTAAACATCAACAAGAGTCTTTGATTTCTCATCCATTAAGAATTCGAACAATAAGAAAGGAAAAGTGGAATCGGTCAATAAGAAAATTTTATTAATCGACCTAGTCCACATGAGAGAGGCACCGAATTCTGTCCTAGTCCAGCCTGTTGATAAGGCAGCCCCAGGTCTAGCTGGGGGCTACCAAGATTGATGCTTACGCATGGACTTCTGGCTTCCAGGGATGGCAGGACCCCGGGAAGTCAAGTTTAGGCCATGGGAACCTTACTATGCTCTTTTCCAAATAAGTTTGAGCTTTCATCTTGCTCATGTCCCTTTGGTCTACTTTTCCCTCTTAGTCTCTCCTTTATTTTTCCTTCCATGCCTATTTCGAGTCCTCTAGTTTTTATCTTTCTGGGTTTGTCTTCCTATGATATTGGCTTTGTCTTGGTGTTTTGTTTGCTAGAAGCTAAGAGAAAGAGCTACAAGCTTCGCACATGTCCTTGAACATGTATCCATGATGTGTTTTCAGTCCCTTGGTGATTCCTAGATGAATGCCTTGTAGTTTAGGTAACCGTCCTTGAGGTTAAGGTTGGCCTCAATAAGTTGCCCTCTTTGGGTGTGTTGTTGTTCTTGTTGTCATGGCACCTGGATTTAGAGATTTGGGTTGTTCTTTCTAGTTTCAAATGTTTTTCTTTTCGAGATTTGTGCCATATTATGGGCTTTGCGGCCCTAAAAGAACTGGTGAAGAAGATTATTGCATGCTTGGAAGGATTAGAATTGCCAAAAAGAAGACTATATATATTGATGGTCATGGTTAATCAGTGATCTCCAAATTCTTTGACATACATCTAAAATGACAGTTCAATAACGTGATGGATCTATGTGGATCAGTATGAGACTAACGTTTTATGATGAGTAAGACATAATGAGATAGAAGAGAAACACCACATAATTTTATATTAATAACTTGAATAAATTCCTATACTGATATGTTCACAGATTAAACAATCCCAAATCATGTCTAAGCATAGACAACAAGTTGAATTCTCTCAACAAGAAATCTCTCAAACAATCTCTCTTTTTGCGGGTAGAAGGCCTACCTTTTCTATAGGCTTTTTTCCTATCTTAATACTAACATGGAGGTGTGTAACTTTCTTCCTAAAATCTATACATAACTTTTTATCTAAACTATTATAATTACAAAGAATAATATCCCTAAAATATCTCATATATTGGACAAGTCCGATTAATAAGAAGAGCTTTGTTAGGCGCGCGCCTAAGATGTAATCCCCCCTTAAGATAGCACTGAGTAAAGAATTTGATTTCTTTTACCAAGGTGAGTGCACAGTTGTTTGAAAAAATATCGGTAGGTCCTGAAAGGGAGAATTCGTTAGAACCCTTGCTTTGCAAGATGATGACAACCTTGGTGACTCACTCTGGTGACTGACTCAAGTAGCATTCTGAAGATAAGGATAATCGAGACCAGGTCGAGTCGTGTAACACCCCAACCGGAAATCCAATAAAAATAGCAGATAAAAGTCCCAAAACACACGGCGGAAAATATTACAGACGGTTGGTGCTACAACGCCGCCAGTCACCCACGTGACTAGCAAGGCTAAAATCCAAATACAATCCAAATGTTACGGTCTGAGTACTGAATACACACCGTTTATTTAAAACAACCTACAACAGTAGAGAAACTAAACAAACTGGAGAAATCCCATAACGTAATCTCTACCCCACCTACACTCGGTCGGGTAATCACTTCTTCCTTCAGGTACCTAAAAAACATAGCCATCGAAATGGCTCAGCAAATAATGCTGGTATGAACCCGTACAGCCCATAAGCTAGCGGGCCACACACAACTACTTGGTCGTATACATGCGGTACATTATTATCAAACAAAAGTAAACACGCATCAAATAATACATACAAGTAGTCATACAAGGACGATAATATCCCATTGAGAAACATGACTTCAATAGGTCAAGTTAGTAATTTCTTTTAAAGCGGGTATGAAAACCCTTCCAACGAGGTAAGACTCTCGCGCCAACGGTTGGGTAATAAATCCTGCAAGAGAGAACGTAGTCAACTCCCGTGCTTAAATATGAGTGGGTATCGTACCCTCGAGAGAATGTAATCCTTCTCCCAACTTAAAACGTTCCGGTATTATCCGGTAAGTGGACAAAGTCTACACCCAAAACCACCGTCATGACGTATACTGTATTGAGGACGACCTAAGACAGGTACAACCTCCATATTTGCATGCATGGACAGAACATCTAGGATCCTTGCTTCCCGTAGTAGAACAAGATCAGAGTCTCATAAGGACGTAGTTTGTAAGGGAAGTTAGTGAGAAACTTGAGTGCAAGTTCTCGTACGTATACTCGTAGGTATGGTTAGAACAGTTCCCAAACGATTATTAAACAATCACAACAATACACAAATGTAAGAGCAATGTATTTCATGCAATTATCTTGGTCGTTTATTTCACACAACAGATAGCACACAAGCCGGTGTAATTCGTTAGCAAACAGGTTGCAAGAATCCATACCGTTCACCGTAGTTGTACTGGATAAATTCCTGGACCACGTCAGATTAAGTATAGTCCTATAATTGAATTGACTGAGAGTGTTATTGCAGGTTAACCTCGTATTAAATTCTTACGTACCATAAAGTGATACTTGGTCTCTTATTATTTCATGTGAGGTTTGTAGCCTTTGTTTATGGTAGTCCCTTTTTTTATCTATTATTACTCTCGCATTTATATACATATATACATATATATTTTGTTTGATATTTATATCAAATGATAATGATTGCCCAAATGATATTATAAATCCCAAATTGTTATTAACCTTTATTGACCAAGCTTTATTTAATTCTCCACATAACTTTTATTTATTATCTCATAACCTCAAATACTATTTAGTGTTTACAAATTAAATTCCTTTTACTATTTAACCCATAGTTTTAATTTCCATAATCCCTTTAACCACAATTCTTTTTCTAACTCCTCTAAATATCCACATAGGACCTATAATTATCTAAATTCAAATACTTACCCCTATATTCTCGGTTATTTACAAAACAATTCCATTAATTCATAACTTAACATTTCACCACTAATTACATTTTACTATATAGTTTTAAGTCCTTAATTAATTCCACCTCCATAATTTCATTAATCGCCAAATGGTCACAACAACTTTCGAAAATTATAGTTTGACCACACTAAGTTTCGGCCTTGCTCCTTATTTTACTATAATTACATTTTAACCCCCAAAACTTTATAATAGTTATATATTAACTTATAAATTATAGTTTTAATATTTAATTTCCTTAAATTTCGAATGGCACATAAATTTCCATTAATTATGTTTCTGCCCCAATTTAAATTCTAGATCTGCATATAAACTTTTATAATTACAATTTCACCCCAAAACTTTTGTAAACTTAATATTTTATGTCATAAATCATTTTAACCCAAATTTTCGGTCAACACCTTGACCAAAGCCTAATTTCATACTTAATACATTATTGTACCCCTAAATTTATATATTACTCGGTTATACACAAAATTTTCTAGAATTTACAAAATAGCCCCAAAACTTTATAAATTGTTATTTAACTTCTAAACACTTATTTAATTCACCCAAAATTCATAATATGAATTCCTATCTTATATTATGTCTTTATTATGCCCATGACACATTCATCCTCGGTTATCACCATATATTATTATAACTTTCTAAAATTACATTTTTACCACATAACTTATTAAACTAGTCATTTAAACACTAGTAATTATTTTTACTTACCAAAAAATCTTAATATAAATTTATATACTTATATAGCTCATTAAAACCCATATTACTCCATAAGTATTCGGCAACAATAATATATTACCATATAGTTTCAAAAACTTGATTTATCACTTATAATAATTATACATAAATACATATGAGTCATATAACTCATCCAAAAATTATTGTAAGGTCTTAAACATATTATTAGCTTAAATTAAGACAATTTCCTCCTAGAACTTTTGGCCATTAAAAGCTCTTATCATATATAGTTTTTGTGACATAAAAACATACCTTAAGGTATTAACTTTGGTTTATAAATTGTAATTGTTATTATTAGAAGTTTCCCTCAATAATCTCGGCCTTATTAATTTAGGGGTGTTTACAAAATTTTTACAATTTTTAAGAGCTTAAAACAAAGCTTAAAACATTAAGGTCTAGCTTAGAAATCTTACTCTTTCCAAGATTGATTTATCCTCCTAGCAATTCCTTGTTCCCAAGTGTCTTCACGGTGGAAGAAGCTTCTAATTTTCGAACTTGAAACAAGGGTTTAAAATAACATTTTGGAGTTAGATATTGACATAGATCTTAAGTAAGATTTAGAAGTTAATTTTAAGGTATTACCTTGGATTTTTACCTTATAATTTTCGGCACTACCAAGGGTGATTGTAGAACCAACTTTGCTTCATGAAATGAATGAAGGGAATGGCTTAGAAATCTAGGAATTTTCGGACACATAGAAGAAATAATGGACTAGGTTTTTCTTGGCATTTTTCTTACCTTAACTTGATCTTGGTTGCTCCTTGAATTGTTGTAGATTTAATTAGGCTTCCTTGGAGATTAATTGATGCCTAGAATGATTGATGAATAAAGCTAGGAACTTAACACAAAAATGGAGATATAAGTTCAAACTCCATTAATTGACTTAGGAAGTTCAAAGGAAGAAAATGAGAGGAGGAAGAAGAAGACTTACCAACCGGCCAAGTGAGGCATGAAATGAAACCCCATGCTTGCCGATTGATATGTAGGAAATGAAAATAATTGTTTTGTCAATTTTCTTAATGTTTTGCTTTAGTTAATTAATTTATTAATGATAGCACTAACCCCCCTCATTGACTTAATGTAATCGGTACTTTGATTAGAAATTAGCTAGTTAATGTAATGGAATCTTATCTTGCTTTTCCCCTTGTCTCTAGGTAATTATTTATGTCATAGTTTAGAGGTTGATTGCTCCAATAATAACTCCCTTTTGCTAGTGTTTTTCGGCAATCAAGGAGCTAAGTGGAGTTTTGATTCCACCGAAATGCTAAGCTAAGATTAGGAAGGAAATATCGTTATGTCCCATGGGAATGTTTATGTCTTTACTTTAGACTTTGACTAATTATTCACTCCACATATGTCTTCCATTTGCTCTTGTCTACGGTACTTATGGCTGAAGATTAGATAGTTAAATGTCATAGTGGTAGGCATAAGATCATGGTGATGTTAGGTATATGTTATTTTAGTTAGTATAATTAGAATCTTATCTTGCTTTCTCTAATATGCTCACCCCATTATAGCTATGGTTTTCGGCATCTATGGCTGATAAAGGAGGTGCATTATTTTGCCTTGTCTTTGTTTAATTGCAACATGTATTCTCTTAAGGTATAGATCTACTTTTATTAGTTAATTCCTACTTTAACTAAAGCTAATCTAACCTTGTTTTCTTGCAGGAATTTTCGGTAATGGTAGGCATATACTATGGGTTTTAATCTTGTATTATTGTTGTATAATGGTGGGAAGGTGACTCATAAAGCTTACATGTTAAATAAAGAATTTAAACCCTGACTCATATAATATATGTGACCGGTTCTTAGTGTCAAAAAGCTACAGATTTTTTGTCAATTTGAGCACATGTGCACCACGTTAATGTAGGGTGATTACTACTAATTTGTTTGATTAATTATAAGTGCACTACCGTTAATTACATATGATGATTTATTACAGATTTTTAGTTGCTAATTAAGAGTACATGAACTACCGTAGCATATGGTGATTGTTACAGAATTTTGTTTGATTATTTACAAATGGATTACCGTTAATTAGGTGGTAGTTGTTACAGATTTTCATTGCTAATTATGAGCTAGAGTATTACCGTTAATTCATGGTAGTTGCTCCAGATTTTGTTTGAATAAATTCTAGTGTATTACCGTATAGTATGGAGCATACTACATGTATATTTCTTTGATTATTTGTACATTAGTTCGTACAGTATGGAGCTTATTCATACTTGTTTTTTTTTTGTTTATGGATATATGCATATGTATTATTGTAAACCTTATAGTATATTAGGTTGATTTTAAAATTTGTCTAAGTAGCATATATATATATATATATATATAAGGTAGGTATATTAGGTAGTTAATTGTTTTATTATGTCAAGGAGTATAAACAAGTCCTAGAAATTGATATAAAACCGGTATGGTATACTATAGTTGATTAATGACATGTATCATGTATTTTATGTACTTATAATTATACCTCATGTTAAAATAATATAGTATAAGTTATTACCTTGTTTAAAGATGTGTTTATATTTATTTTAGTGTATATAAAGGCTTAAGTGTGCGTAAAATATTTTTACGTTGTCCGTTAGTATTTTTAACGTTTTCGAATCGAACGTTGTTATGTTACGAGTTGTATAAACGTTCGTGTTGATCTATCCTTGTTGTCGCTCGCTATATCGAGCTTGTTATGCAAGGAATTTAATCCTCGTTGCTAATCGTACATAAATGTTTTGCGTGAACATGTTAAGGCGTTAATAAAATTACGCCCGTTAGTATTGATGGTAAAACGACCATTTTTACATAAGTTTACGTGCATGAATTTGCATGTGCACGCATAATACTAATTTACGTAAACGTTCGCATGCAAGGATTAGCATGCGTACGTGAAAATATTATTCTTAGTTCAATACTATCATTTCTCGTTGTTTCATAGTTTTGTCGAATTAATTAGGTTTGGGGTATTTCAATCTATCCCCCTTAAAAGGACTTCGCCTCGAAGTCTCATTTCTAAATTCAAATGGTTGTGGGGAATCAAATTCCACTAAGTATTCACAACACAATTCTATTTTAGGGATCAAGTCCTACGTTCCACTACTTTTTAAGTTTGTAGTATATATTCATCATAATATATAGTGTAATGATCATGAAAGGTCATCACCAATAATAACTTCAATGTGGTGTAAAACAGCACACATCAACAAGTAACATACATACAATCATAGAGTCACACAAGTGCACAAACAGATCAAAGTGCAACGAAAGTGCACGTTATGCTAAAACGAAATAGGCTCTACCCCCCTTAAAAGAGGGGTACGCCCACGTACCCTAGACTAGGATATCTAGTCGGTAAATAGTGAAGGAAACTTCACTCTCATCTCATCCTCCAATTCCCATGTGGCCTCCTCAACCTCATGGTTCGAACAGAGAACCTTCACAAGTCTCACTGACTTGTTTCGAGTGTCCCGGGTCTTCGTGTCTAGGATTCTCTGAGGAGTCTCCACATACCTCATAGTCGGTTCTAAAGATAGCCTCTCGGGCTGTAAGACATGAGAAGGGTGTGGTATATACTTCTTGAGTTGAGAAACATGGAATATGTCATGTACTTTTCCTAATTCCACTGGTAAATCAAGCCTATACGCAACAGGGCCCACCCGCTCGTTACAGCGTAGGGTCCTACAAACTTAGGGCTCAACTTGCCCTTTTGTCCGAATCTAAATACTCCCTTCATTGGAGATACTCGCAGAAATACTTGGTCGCCAACTGCGAACTCAAGGTCTCGTCGTCTCTCATCAGCGTACGACTTCTCCCTGTCCTGAGCAGCTTTCATATTCTGTCTAATCTGCTGAACTTCTGCCTGTACTTGCTCTAAGTACTCGGGTCCAATGATGACAGTCTCGCTAGACTCATCCCATCATAGTGGTGTACGGCAAGGCCTGCCCTATAGTGCTTGGAAGGGCGACATCTTAATCGAAGCGTGATAGTTGTTGTTGTATGCAAATTCGATTAAGTACAACTTGTCTATCCAACTGCCCTGAAAGTCCAAAGCACAGGCTCTCAACTTGTCTTCTAAGGTTTGGATTGTCCTCTCTGACTGGCCATCCGCCTGAGGGTGGAAGGCCGTACTAAGTTTCAATTCTGTGCCAAGCGCTTCTCTTGTAGTTCTCCAGTATCTGGAAAGGAATCTGGTATCCCTATCCGAAACAATGGTCTTTGGGACACCATGGTGCCTCATGATCTCTTTGTCAAATAATTCTACCAATTTAGACACTTCCAAGTCTTTTTATTGGTATGAATCTGGCCACCTTGGTCAATCGATCCACAACTACCCATATCATATTTAGCCCCCCTTTAGTTGGCGGTAGCCCAACGACGAAATCCATGGAGATATCATAGAATTCCATTCTGGGACTGGCATAGGTTGGACCATGCCCCTAGGTCGTCTATGTTCGAACTTCACCTTCTGACAGGTGAGGCATCTCAATACGTATTCGGTCACGTCTTTCTTCATTCCACTCCACCAGAGGTGCCGCTTTAGGTCCTTATACATCTTCAAGTCTCCTAGGTGGACCGATGTGGTAGAAGAGTAGATGAATGACTCTCTGAGTATGTGGTCCTTCAGTTCTGTGATGTCCCTTGGGATGCATAAGCGGCCCTTGATTCGAATTAGTCCATCATCATGCAAATGATATTCATACTTTCCTCTCTCGATCGTACCGTCTTTCACTTCTGACCAATCTTGCATGCGTTGATCGCTCTGCTGAGCGCTGCTAACATATTTCGTCTGTAAGGCTGGTGTTGGCGATTATAGCGTGCAATGAATGTGCTCGTCGGCTTAATGCGTCTGCCATGACATTAGCCTTACCCTCTTTGTACTGAAGGTCAATATCGTAATCCTTGAGGAATTCGACCCATCTCCTTTGACGCATGTTAATTCCTTCTGTGTGAACACGTATTTTAAGCTCTTATGGTCTGAATAAACAGTCAGCTGAACACCGTACAAGTAATGGCGCCAGATTTTTCAAAGCAAACACAATAGCTCCTAACTCCAAATCATGTGTGGGATAATCTCTTCGTGCTTCTTCAACTGCCGAGAGGCGTAGGCAACTACTTTCCTGTGTTGCATGATTACACAACCTAAACCCTTGCCTGATGCGTCACAGTAGACCTCGTATCCCTCTGTGCCATCTGGAATAGTCAGGACGGGTGCTGAGGTCAGTGCATCTTTCAATCTTTGGAACGATGTTTCACACTCTTCCGTCCATACAATCGGCGGTCTTTCTTTGTCAAACTAGTCATCGGTTTCGCTATCCTGGAGAAATCTCTGACAAACCTTCTGTATAACCTGCTAAACCGAGGAAACTTCGAATATCAGTAACTGACTTTGGCCTAGGCCAAGTGCGAACTGCCTCGACCTTCGCTGGATCTACAGAGATACCAGCATCCGAGATGACATGTCCGAGAAAGGATACTTTATCGAGCCAGAAACACATTTGGAGAACTTAGCAAATAACTAATTTTTCCTCAGAGTCTCAAGAACTCGTCGAAGATGATCCTCATGCTCTTCTTTGGTTTTGGAGTAAATTAATATGTCA